>JAILXH010091250.1:3624-15899 GCA_023558415.1 Piaractus mesopotamicus | reverse complement strand
AGTTTATATGATACTTATTGGTGAGATATAGCTTCTCCAGTACAAAACTAAAGAAGCAAACTTTGGACAACAAGCATATCTTGGTTGGTTGACAACATCTGGGGTCAGTTATTGTGATTTTTTTGCCAAACTATTGCTTTTAACACTGATACCTGGATGCCCCGTCCGTGGGTCCCCACTCCTGTCATTTAGCCTGGCTCAGGGACTGCACTCCTCCACTGTAATGTAGCGAGCAATACACCAAAAGCTGCCAAGTGCATTGATGGATGGCACCGGTAAGAATAGTGCAGCATTCTGCGAAGCAGCATCCCCAGTGGATGTGACTTTGGTAAATGATGGTGATCATACATAAAGCCTCAGTCATTAGTTTTCCTCACAGCGCATTAAAAGGGCCAAGGGGAGCTCAGCAGGAGAAGAAAGTGCGGACCTGCAACCATTTTCCCAAAATGCACGTGGGGAGGGGTGAGGAGAGCAAGAAAGAGAGAGAATGAGAGAGCTAAAGAAGGCATTTGAGCTGGAGAGGTTCCAAAAGATGTTATCAGTGCCCGCGACTGAAACAAAACACCCAACACAACAAAATCAGAGAGGGCATTAGGAACACAAAGGCATGCTTCAGTTTTCAGTTCCAGCCCCCTGATTTCCTTCTCCAGTGCAAAAACGTGTCAAGGTGTTTACATTCCAGGCAGCTGGAAGGCTGCACTGCGGTCGTCTCCGGTGGAGATGGTGGCGCCCTGGCCCCCTGCCTGCAAGCACGTAGTCTGGACTCTTACTCTGCTCATCCTCCACACTGGTGCAGCTAGGTTCTTTGTTGTCTTAATGGAGAGTGAAAGCTGGTTTGACTTAGTGGAAATGGAGTGCGGAGGGCATGGTTAGTGTGCCATGAAGTTATCTGCGATCCCAAACTGCAAGGACTGCGGGCATCCGGGAATCAATAGAAGAGATAAGCATACTGCATGAGGGTGTGAAATCCAGGAGCAGGGGGCAGCCTCCATCCTCTCTGCTGAGGAGCTGAACGGACCCGCGGATGTGTGCTAATCCAGGCCCCACAGTCTAGACGTGGAGAGTATATTAGCATAATGAGTTCTGCTAATGGCATTGAGGCACATGGTGGAGAGCACACAAATTCCTGGGCTGATGGTCTCTCAGGGCCATGGCAGGAACACACAGGCTGAGCCTTCCGCTCAGCAGAGGATGCCCACAGTGATAGACAAGCTTTGCCTGGGCTGTATTAACACACACTCACGCTCATCAGAGGCCTGGCCACAAGATTCCATACAGTGGGAGCTCAGCAAGAGGAGCTGCTTTTCTCTTTGCCTCTGAAGTCCCTCAAGGTAGAGACACCGGCATGGAGCTGTAATGAAAAACAGGTCTGTGGATTTATCGGCAGCGTCAAAGGAGCTGGAAGACTTAGGAGCTCTGCCTAGAACAAAACCTAATTAAATCCAATCATCGATCGGCTGATCCTTTGAACAAATTAGCCAGACTCACGAACCTGCCTTCATGCCGGTGCTTCTCCATCTGCCAAAATTCGGTCCGCTATCCCAGCTCTCCGTGCTGTCAATGGCAGTAGTCAAGGCAACGGCTGTGCGTGGTGCAGCTGCTCAACGGAACACCCATAAACACATCCTATGACCTGTTTCCCTCGCTGTTGGATGTGTGCAGGATAGCACCCAGCTGGTGTACTTAAGGTGATGGCTGAGGCTGCGTGCCGGAGACTGCGCTTTCTGTTATCCTTAATCAAACTCAGAGTGGAGGGAACTCTGAAAGCCAACTATTGAAGGGCCTCTTTGGGAAGGTTGTTTACTTGGTTACCATATAAAAAAGGTACACCTATTCTCAAACAAGTGTCTTTTGTATTGCCACATTGGTTCCCACTCACCTGAACATTTTATACACGTGTAGGAAATCAATTCTAATATACCTGTTGAACGGAGGTACACAGGAAAACTGTAGGAAAGCTACAAATGCTTGCTCAAGTCCTCTGACTTGCCTGCACTTCCTCCAATTACACACTAGCATGTGTGTCTGTCAGTAAATGCCAGCGCTCAGGGCTATTGAGTCTAATTTCTGCAAATTAACTTGTGCCACTGGGGTTTCTTCAAGTTGGAACCTAATACCTGATAAGAATCAAGTGGCCCACCAACCTTAGGCCTCGAGTGACTTGCTCCTACACTGCGGTGTATTATGGGCCTAAGCTTTGCGTGAATGCTAATGCTGCTAATTGTAGTGCGGAGCAGACGATAACACTGAACTCTGATAGTGTTCCAGTGTTCTGAGATCAGCAGCACTTGTGAAGGCCAAATGAAGCCCTGCCGCCTACACTTTAACAGTGCTTGCCTGGCCCTGTCAGGCAGTATGTGAAGAGGCACGTTCATCTTGGCTGGCCGGAAAAGGCCTTTCAAACTCTTTGGCAGCACAGCAGCCTCTCCTCTCACAGCATCTTTATTATGTGTGATTTTCAAAGCCCTCTGTGTGTTCTGAAGAACTGTGGGCCTATGAAAATGCCCGCTTTATGACGAAGGATATTAAAAAGGGAGGGAGAGGGTTTTGACCATTGTTGGTCTTTTTCTTGACAAAAAAGCGTCTGATGGACACAACACTCTGCTTTAACTGAAGGAAATTAACATCAAACAAATTTGAATTAGACTTGAACACAGTGTCTGTGCAAGCCACATGGCTGTCACAGCATCACCTGAATACAGGATAAAACAACACTGCATGAACTTTCCTTGCTAGGCCCTAAAGGCTCTACATTTGGTCTGCAAATTCCCTGAAGAGCTTGATTGCTTGCAACGGGGAAATACTGGGTCGATTTATTCACGCTACAAACTCTTATTGAGGCCGGCCTGCTAACTCAAGCTGACATACACCTGCAGCAATTAAGATTCACGGCACCATTTCAGTTTTTATTCAGACCACTTGTCCAAGTGGCTTTCTCATGCCAAACAATATTTGGGTGATGAGGAGCGGGGAGAGTGCTGGCCTGCTGGGCTGGCTGATTTATCTGCTGCTGAGATGCTTTTATGGTCTCGTGGGGGAAGAGGTAGGGACAGGCATACCGGATTAGTGGAGGTTCTGCCCAGTTTAATATCAGCCCTCCATCTGTCACTGGTCAATTTCACATTGATTCAATCAGTATGCTTTGTTTTAAATCTTCAATATAACAAAGGGATCTATGGAATTCTTCTAAGGGCACAGCGGAAAGCTGCAGTATCCCCAGACTTCGAGCTCTGAGGATGGGATGCGGCAAGAAAGCTTTAGAGAGGAAAGATTTAAGCCTTATAACAAAAAGAAAAAGAAAAAAAGAGTGGGTCATATAAAGGAGTTCTGAAAGAAAATACGAGGTTCATATGAAACAGTTCTCAATGTCAAGCATGACGTAAATTTACCCTACACATAAAGGAAAAAGGCAGCAAGTTCTTAAAAACTACAGATAAAATGAAAAAAGAAGAACAAGTATGGACAAAGAAAGAACTAGGGAACCACAATTATGTTGCAAATATGCACTTAATAATAATTATCAAACCGAGCATGCTTTGTAAAGCACTGGGTTTGGAAGCCGGTCTGTATAGCATTACAAAAGTAAATTCAGCAAGGCCTGGCTGCACAGCAAGGGCACGTTTGTTTAATTAAGCACCACGCTATAGGATTTCAGCATTACTTTCCATCTTTAAAGCTGCTCTTAAGGCTGTTCTTTAAACAGGCTTAAGAAGGCCACTCATTCTTTGCCAACAATGAACAAAAAACAATATAGGATGTACTTCAGAAAACTAGAACTGTCATGGAAATAAGCTAACCAGAAAGAGTTTCGATTTCCTGCGTATTGAACAAATAATGGAGATGCAGTGTGTATCTTTGCAAGATATAGGTTACATTTGTGCAAAACAAAATTATATTAATGCAAATTAAATGTAAATTTCCCCTACTTCAATCGGAGTCCTTTTACGAGACATCTCCTGGCGTCTCAGAATAAAGCAGGCATGTTCAAAGTGGCCGAGCTGTGCTCTGCTCTCTTTGCCAGATGTGATCCCTGCACCCCATGTCTCGGTGCCCTGGTGGCCTTGACAGGCAGGATGAAAATGTTTGTTTGAAGCCTCCTGCTTCTCATCAATGCTGCTGTCCCAGCGGAGCATCTCATCTCGACCTGTCCGACACCTTTCCCCAAGACCCCGTCCCACATGTCGGGAGAGCCAGAGGGGGGTGGAAGAGGAAGCAGATAATGTCATCATCAGACAGAGGCACCTCTTCTCTAAAGTAGCACAGGATGCCACGTCAGCACCTCTCCATTTTCAACTTTTTCATTGAAACCTTTTGAGCATGGATGTACGAACATGAATCTACATAAACTGAGAAGTCCTACATTGCAATAGCTTGCTTAACATCTCAAAAACACCGTGAGCAAAATGGAAGAACTACTTTGGTGTTCCCTTGACCTTGACCAATCCTGTTTGTGCTTTTGTTTCCTATCGTTTATAAAGCTCTAACTCGATTAGGCAGTCAAGATTTGCGTACAGTCTTTCATTCTACAATAACATTCCATCTTTGATTGTCTTCACTAAGCTGGCTGCTGTCAAATTAGAACCAAAGATAAGTGATTACAATAAGGCAGAGGATTTGTAATTGTGCACGCAATGTGTATGCAATAGAGGGACCACATAACAGGATGCTCTGCCAACTGCCAATAAGAAAGTGAAGGGTAGGCATGACTTCCATTATAGCTGTTTATGAAAGGAAACAAGCTCAACCACACCATCACAGCAATTTGACAATCAACTCCAGCCACATCCACTGGCTCTCTCTCCCCTACTAGGCTACCAAAGTCCCTCATTATATCACAGGAATAAACTAACTAGTGTAGCAACCTCCAATGCACAAACGCTCTTCTATCTGTTCTGTTCCCAAATCAAACTGCAGTGCGTTACTTTAAGCAAACTACAGCATTTAGTGCTGGGTTAGTGTGGTCAGTAACTGCCACTGCCAAAGGAACTTTCATTAAAGACTTCTGGGCAAAGTCCGGACCAGAGAACAATCTGAGTAAGTGGAAAATCTGTAAACGTGATATGAGAAAGGATGTACAATAATAGGCTTGGCTTACTCCTTCAACTAAAGAGACAGATGGACTTTAAAATGGGTAAAGACACTCAGACAAATATTCCTGGTGATACACTTTGACATCCTAAGAGCACTGTAAGAGCACAGATCCTCTGATGCCTGGACCGGACCACCGTAATTGGCTAGGCCCTTGAGAGCTGTTAGGTCAAAGTTTAGACTAAGTACGTTTACTGGCATCCTCTGAAGTTCTAATCCAAAAGCAATGGCCTTTGCTAACTGGGCCTCAGAGGAGCTTCTGCTCCATTCTGTTCCTCCAGGATCTTTATAAACTTCTCTGGTCAAGTAAGACCTTGGCCCATTTTACAGGAATGGAGCACCTGATAATAAAATAATTGGAAAAGCCTTAGGATGATGGGAAACCCATGTGCAATAGCAACAGATGTTTTATAACTGTCTCCCTTTTGCCTGTGGTAGCTTTGAACTATAAGGGGTATAAGGCTAAATAAATCATTGCACTGGATATCATTCTTTGTAATTTGGCACCGCAGCATGTTAAAGAGTCCCATGCTGGGCTTAGCTGCAATGCTGGAGTCTGGTTTGAGCCTAGCTCATCAAACTGTCCTCTTTGAATTAAAGTCCCCAAACACAGGCAAATGCAGGAAAAGGCTTTCTGCTTTTCCTCAGGCCCAGACCAGAGGCTGCAATCCGGTCCAGTTTGTGTTCAGTGACGATATCAACATGGCCAACTCAAGAGCTCTCCTAACGCCTCCTGTAACAACTTCTGACGTGTCAGTGGCACAAAAAGCCTATTCTCTCGCCAGCACACCGAAAGCTGTGGAGTAGGATCATGCCTGAATGATTACGTCTTTTTATAGCATCAACATGAGTAACGTCTCGCGTCGCCTCTGGGGAACTCTGGAGATCGTCAATAGGGGTCTCATAGTGACAACGTATATCGTCGCATAATTAATGCTACTTTCCATATGTTTGTTCTCTGCTGAAACAGAGGACAGTCTTTGGTGTCAGCGCGGTTGCAACATCTGTGAACCATTACATCTGCTCAATCCAGCAGCAGGTTAATTAAGATGCGACAGGTAATCAAGTTGCCGGAAGCCAATTAAGGTGGCTTTAGCTGGGGTGCTGTCTTTGCTCAATCTGCAGGCTCTTGCCATTGACTACAGACATCCCATAGAAACACTGTGGAATTGCGGTGAAGTATGTGAGGCTGATCAGCACCTTTGGTCCAAACTGGACCACCTGGCACACACAAAACACTGCAATGAGAATGGATTCATGCAATGAATTAGTTGTGGGCAAAGAAAGGGCGGAGTAAGGTCTCTGAAAAAGCCTCACAAACATCTGCGAGTCATCCCCTGTGGCCAGTTGGCTCCCTCACATATAACACACACACCAAACTCTGGAAGGAAATCCATGGCATCTGCATCCATGCTCCAAAAATATTTATCTAGACAGCTGATTTGAATACACAGAGCCCAGGGGCGTGCGTGTGGCACCACGAGCCCAGTCATCGGGTATGAAGAAGAACCAGAGTGCGTGACACTGATCATAACTATGGCTTTAGCAGTGAGATTACACAGATGTTTGATGCGGGGCAAACGCAGCCAAAATGTGCTGGTCTTGTGGTCTTGACAACATGACTGTCAACAAAGATTGCTTGTGCTATATGCAATACAAAATCTTCAAATGTGAAATTATTCTCAGCATGACACAAAAAGGACACTTGTGAAACTAAAATTAGGAAAGGACAATTATTACATAAATACACTTTCAAAACTCTAGCATGTATTCACAGGTCAATAAAAGGTATACAGTAAAGGGGTGTTGCTAAAATCTGACTAATTGTGGCACTAAAAATAAAGGCTAATAAACAACATTGTAGGGGCAGGTGATACGGCAAGTATTACAATATTTTATTTGATCATTTGTAACAGAGAACAAAGTACCAGCAGAGCTACATTTCATGAAATACTACAAAAATGTATGAAAACAATGTTTTTTATCCAACATTTTGCATAGTGCACATGTGTCAAGCTCCAGTCCTGGTGGGCCAAAACACTGCAGACTTCAGCACGTTGCCTCATTTAACATACCTGATTCAGCTAATTAGCAAGGCCTTCATGAACTTAATTCAGAGCATTAGATGAGGGTAAACGCTAATCTCCGCAGCACTTTGGCCCGGAAGGTCCCCAGTTTGACATGCCTGGTATAGTGTACAAGGTCGCAGGTCCAAATTCTAGGATTGACTGGGTATTCCTGGTTGTGCCTTTAGACAAGGCACTTAACCCCTCACTGCCTCCGGTGGGGCTACTCTGCTGCTCTGAGCCTGGCTATACTTTCAAAATGTATAACTAAATTAAACATGCTTAATTATGCTCTCTTTGTAATGAAACATGTTCTTGGTCAGCATTCTTTAAGTACTGATGACACACATATTATGCTCAGGAAAGAATATTGTGATGTCACATGTTTTAACATGATAGGGCTAAATATCATCATATTTTCCCACCCCTTCAACATAGTATCAGAAAACACTGGACTAGTAAACAGTTGCTTAGTTTTTTGATAACATATCCTGAGTTCCTGAGTAGCAATTAGACTAAACTATAGGGGTCTGTACAGTCATTTGGGCACTGGGCAACACTGAGCTTTCTGAATGTCTAAATGAATCTCAATCACAGAAGTACCAATAGGCTGATCAGGAGCAACTGTGATGGTAAGCTGGGGCAGGACTGGCTTACAGGGCAGCAGCCCATGCTGTACAATGTACCTTGGCTCTCAGCCCCAGTCTCCACGAGCCATGTGGTGGGCCTAGATTGGCTTTCCTCAAGTAATCTTCATAAACTTGACAGTAGTAGGGAGATTACACTAGACCCCTCATCCCTCATTTATCAGGGAGACGCCAGGCCTCACTCTCTCTTCCCTGTAGAGTACCTGGCTGAGGTCTGGCACTGTTCCTCCACTGAAGCCAGACACGCCAGGGGGGCGCAGGCAACGGGGAAGCAAAACAAGCTGTCCAATCCAAGGGAAGTGCTCTGTAAGCAGCTGAGAGTGAGGGCGCACGCTAGTCAAGGCTCATTAAAAGAATACATTTCTCCTTTTAGAGCCACAGCTTGCAAAACAAGCAGAATGGCTAAACCTGTTAATCTGATGGAGATGGCTGCTAAAAACAAGCCGTGACTGGGGCCGATCCCAAAGTAACTGGCTTCCTCATCCTTATTCTCCCCAAAAGCCTGACGTGGCAGGCATGCACGGAGGTCTGCTCATGAATTACAACAGTGGCCGATCTGTCCCTTCTGGACACTTTATGTACTTAACTTCCACGCAACCTCTGATGCCATACTTTTTAAAGCAGGAAGGTCATGATGCGCTGGCGGGCAGGGCATGTCCCTTTGGCACACAGAACCATGAGTGGTCTAGCAGAGAGAAAACTGTGCAAAAAAAGAGTTTTACATCTATTAACTATACGGCACACAGGAGGCTTCAGTAGGGCATTATACCATCATTAAAGTTCCTGGGCTTCCATCTTTCTACATGTCCTGGCCTCATTATGTCTGCATCCAAACTGCTTGATACAGTACAAAAAATTTGCACACTGGTAAAATAATCATTCTGGCAATGACTTCAGGGCCCTGACGGGAAAGAAGTGTGTAATGCATGTTGAGAAATAATTTGTAATTTCCATTCCAAACAAGCCAAGTGGCAACGTTTTATCAAGACGCTGACATCAAAAGGCTTGCATTTACTACACAATCTGATCCACATAGTCAAGAATTAATGACCTGTAAATTATGCACACATAGTAGCAAATAAATGGAGGGCCTCATTAGCACAGCTAATTGTCCAAAATAGAAATTTCCGAGCTTTATTCTCGAGAAGCTTTATTTTCTCTTTGCATGAAGGACGAAAAACGTGGAACAAATGCTTGATTTCCGTCAGAAGTGTTCCTTTGATGAAGCAACTTGGTTCTTGGTTTGTAGATCTACACGCTGATCTTGGCATACAGGCAACGTGACTCGAAATGGTAGACTGCTGTTTACTCTTTCGAAAGTTGTCTACTCCTGGCACTGTATTGTGGTGCTGTTGTGATACAGGGTCTAACTGAGCTCCCTTCTTGAGCGTGTGGCTGCTTTCCCTAGCAGCCAGGCTGTTTGAATTACTGTTGACGTCAGCACGTCTCCAGGCCCTTCTCCTGCTCATTAGGCCAACTCCGAAGGTAAATACATTCATTTACAGACGAAGGTGGCTTCAATTCATCAGCGCAAACCTAAACACGCCCTCCATCGCAGCCCCGCTATCCAATCAAACAAGAAGCAGTTAGAGATTCTTCAGACCAGCATAGGGATACTCTGTCTCAATAATAACACATCTACTGGTGATATGCTCTGAAAATTTTCCATTTGATCTATTTTAGTTCAAGTTGAGTACAGTAATTAAGTCAATGACATAGATACATCACACACAATACATTTTTTGGAAAAAAGGAGTAACAGAATTTGCTAGTAAGAAACCTACCTAGGCAATCATGAATATAAACATGTCCGTGATTGTTGGTTGTCCAATTGTCTTACAGAGCGGAACTTGTGGTTTCCTCCCTTAGCTCTCTTTCAGGAGGCCAGTAGTGACAGTGGAGGAATTGGGAAAACACTCTTCTGACAGCTGAGGTTATGTGTGGAATGCTGCCAGTAGATTGAGCCCCCCGGAGGCAGATTCTCAGACATGCTCCCCTGGGCTCTGAGCCTGAACCGGGACAAGGGGATGTGACAGCCACGAGTGTTTCAAAAGCTTCCCCAGAGAGTCCAGCAAACAAATGACATGATCCAGTACTTTAATCATCTGCTCGAACCAGCTTTACTCTAGCTATCTTGACAGGAGAGACACGCTATATAGGCTTGGGGGTGGGCCTGCAGTGGCATTCATAAAAATATATCTGTGCTTGGAAAAAAATGACTACTTCCTGCACAAGCAAAGCAACAGTTTCCTCCAATCTTCCACACAGGTTTAAATGCAGCAGGATTGAAGCAATAGCACCTGGGCAATAAACGATTCAATGCGACTCTCTGAGCAACCAGCTAGCATTTCAGTTTAGGGGAAGGAGAAATGCGCTTGGAGGTGAAGGGCTTTTAATTGCGAGTTGCAATTGAAAGAAGTCCACTGCTGATTAAAAAACATTTACACAGGGCTGATTTTTGTCTTCTTGAGTATTATGGAGTCATTAATCAAGCCAAAGCCAAAGCTTCTTAAAAGGTGGTGGACTTTAGAGAGACAACAATAGTTGGGCTAGAGTAATAAGACCCTGTAATCAAGGCCATTGCTAATTGAATTGGTGAAAAAATTCTGGTCAGTTCTAATTACTCCAGGTTTGTTGCTTTGCAGTTTTGCTTTGTAGCACATTAAGATTTGAACAAGTGAAGGCACCATTCAAAAGACTCCTTCAAAAGTTCAGTACATTTCATGAGGCCCAGGCCTGGTCATCTTCATGGCCTTTGTTGCTTTGCCTTTGATGTATGTTATCTGGCTGAGTATGCTGTGAAAACACTGGGGTCTTAGGGCCATAAATCAACTGAGCAGCCCTCCATCATGTGGTAAGGGTTGCGGCCAGTGGCAGGCCCTCTGTTTTCTCAAGTTGCACACCGACACCTGCTCCTAATCACCATCAATAGCAAAAGCTTAGCAGTGGTGACGTGTTAATATTTTAGTAAGGGAGCGCCCCCGCCCCCCCGGCCAGTTAGACCTATTCTCTTCGGCATTGCTAATCCTGGTTTGGGGGACGGAAATCAGATGATGATGGATCAGTGGGGATTTGCTTGGTTCTCCATTAAAAAAGAAAGCCAACATTATTGTGGGGTTCTTTCAAACCTTCATCTTTTGATCCTGCTTACAGTGAGACAGACAGCCTAATCAGCAACCTTTCTGGCGGTTTGTGAAAGAGGGGGGCAGTGGCGTGATTCGCTTCTACCCACAACACTGGGGTAATTGAAATGGGGTGAATGGCGAGGTTTGCAGCGAAACCATCAAAAGAATTTCAAGGAGGGATAAATTAAGGCATTTGGGAAGAAATGCAAATGTATAAAGCCAAGACTGAGCAGTATGCTTCTGAAAGCTTCATGGGTGTTCAGAAAGAGGGGGAAAGAGACGGACAACTCCTGCCGAAGAATTTCACTCTTTAACCCACTCAGGCAATGTGCAGTACTGTGCACGGGTAATCCCTGTTGGACAGAGCAAACAGGTTGCCAGAGCAGGATTTACATCTTTGTAATACAGAACATTAAACAAAGAGCACATAAAAGGAAAAAAAGGTATTCCTAAAGGGAAAACAATAAAATCTGGCAGGGGAATCTAGCTGATTGTGCAAAATATCTTTTCCACAGTACATTAGATGAGCTGCCTCCACATGTGCTCAAATATGGCAAAATATCTGATATCTTTGTTAATTTCACATATTATATGCTATTTAATCATGATTATGTTCAAAAAAGGAAAAGAAATTTGGAAAGGGACATCAGTGGTGGTTAGCAAGAGGGGGAGTTGGTACAAGGTTGGATTGGGGGAGGGTGGTATTTGTGCTGTAACCTAGCCACAGATGTTCTCTATTGTACATGAAATGAGAACCGCCTGCTCAATCAAAATGCCCGAATTCTTTGCTTTCTCAATACCTCCCGATCTTTGAAATATTTGGATTATTACTTTTTTTTTGTCCAAAGTACAGCAACAGGGGAAAATACATCAGAGCTCTGAATGAAGTACCTTTCCCCCTATTGAGTAGTGGATTACCAATTGTTCTGGTCCACATTAGTTCCAGCCATTTTGAAATGATCAGCGCCCATTATCAAGACCAGGCTAGCTCTGATTAGCATTACAGGATCAGGAAATGAGGATTCCAGCAGGGACAGAGAGTCGCCCTGTCCACCCAGCCCAGTTGAATGGGGCCTATTTACTTGGCATCTCATTTGCCTCAATTCAGCATGATGGTGGACTGTTTGAGCACACTATGCTTTCAAAGTAATGACAAAGGTGGGGCCAGGAGATGGCCTTACATTAATTGTCCATCAGAGCACAGATAGTAAGGTGAAGGGGAAGATACGAGCAATGAGAGATGGCCTGATTTTGTTGCTGGACTGCAGAGCACCCTTAATCAAAACGAGAGCAGACTGATGGGACTCGTCAAGTGCCTTTGGCTGAATAACATCTGGATGCCAGCTGCT
>JAILXH010091172.1:6180-17353 GCA_023558415.1 Piaractus mesopotamicus | reverse complement strand
ACAGTGTTTAGATCTGTACACCCACTTAGGCCAAATATCTGTCAGCGCTGCTTACTGTTCTGCTTGAGGCTTTACATTAAATCTTACTCGGTTGACTTGGCGCAGGCAGTCAAAAGCAATTGTTGAAATATGTTAAATCTTGTGTAGCTGTTTGTCATTGTACACTGAGATTGAAAATCCAATGTTCGCTCCTCTGAATGCAGTGATGAACAGAATGGCAGTAGTGCAGGATGATTAACAGTGGGTTTTTGTTTTATTTCTGTTGATGAATAACAGCAGTAATGCATCTTTACAGCATGTGATTAAAGAGAATACAGTTCTGCACATTAATGAAACATGGCAACAATTGCAAATAACATACTTATTAAAATAGAACTGCGTGCCCCCCGAGCGTAATACCACTCATATTTTAACTGTATACTGTATTTACTCTTTTATTAAAAATGGCAGCTGTGGCATGCACTTCAATCCAGGTGATCTCCATATTTATAGAGCTTCTTATTGAAATTTAAAAAAATCTTCTTTTTATTAGCTGTGCAAAAATAACTATATAAAATATATTGCTTTTACAATTACCAAGCCATAGGCGCTGTAAATAAATTATCCTAGACAGCAAAACAAGCACATCGGAGGAGAGATTTTTAGCTTTTAACATTAATGGGCAAATCCATATGTAATATACAAACATACAAACCAGGTATATTATTTATAACCTCAAACATCGTCTCAACCAAACAATGTGCATAAAACAAAAGCAAAATACACAAACGTTTTTTTCCTCAATAAGTCAAATACACTGATGTAGACCTTCACATAAACATGTTGAAAAATACACACTGTATTACTATTTACAAGGCTAGAGCAATTCCTCAAATCCAGTCCAGCAGTACAGTTTAGTGTTTTCCCTTGTCTTCTAACAGCCCTGCTTCAACTTGACTGAATTAGCTGAAAGAGGAGAGTTAGAGCAGATAACTCAGCAAGTATTAAACTGTGGACTTCTCGAACAGGACTTGGGACACACTGCACTAGTGGTTAAAGATCCTATTCAAAACACAGGAATGTCTCATTATTGACCTCTTCTACTGTCCACATATTAACTCATTCATTCCTACATTTGTGTTTTTGTCAGCACCAGTGATATAATGTGCACAGTATAAGCTCCCACATGTGCATGTGTATTGTAAGCACAGATATGTAGTAATGGTTTGTAAAGTGCTGTGTGTTAATTTCTGTGTGCCCTGTTTCAGTGGTTAGTCTCCAGTGTGGCTGAAGCGTGATGAGCAAGTAGCCACTTTAGCACAAACTTTTGCCTTTACTGAGCTCCCTCAGCCCCCAACCCCCAACCTCACCCCCCACCCCCCACCCGCGCTGCGCACTCCCAAAAAAAAGGAAAAAAGAAAAATCAAAAACAGCAGTTCAGATGTGAGATGTAATCGTTGTCCATGACGTACAATTTAAACATGGTTTACAACTGAAGAGTAAAGTCAAGAAAATACTTTCATTTTAATATCAGATGTGTGTCTTTGTGTGTGCATTTGTGTAGCTGTTGTTCGTGTGAGAGAGCGCATGAAAGAGAGCAAGGAGCAATGGGTTACGGTCGTATTATGAATAGGCTCTATACATTAGACTCAATAAAGGATCGCTTTGGTTTCATTGAAGCTACATGAATGGCAGGATTATCTCGAGCTAAGCTGGGATGCTTGGGTTTACTGTCTGTGTAGGAATGTGCCATGGCAACAGCTGGCTTGGACTCTTTGTAACAGGTGGCGGCCTGGCAGAACTTGTCATTGAATTCTTTAGCATGCAGACTGCCGTTGTGCAGGCCCCCCAGAGCAGCTCCCTGAGAGGAGGCCTTGAGCTGCTCATGGTAAGTGCTGGAGGGCTTGGGGTACGACAACTCACAGTTCACTCCCGCTAGCCCAGCAGAGGACATGCTGTGGCTGTCTGAGGAGTGACTCTGCCAGCCACGAGACTGGTGACACTGCTGCTGCTGCTGCTGCTGCTGCTGCTGCTGCTGCTGCTGCTGAAAACGTGCTGTTTTGTCCATAATGCCCATGAAAGGTCTGGGTTTGTATTCCACAGTGCTTCCCTGGGCAGGCTTTGTTTTGTCCACACTGGTTTTGGTGCGAACATCTGGGCCTTGTAGTTTCCCACTATCTGACAGACTGCTGCTGGATGCCAAACTGCTTGTGGAGCTTGAGACCCTCATGCTGCCTGCCTGAGACCCAGAGCCAGAGCCTGCCCCCTGTGCTGACTCCTTTCTCAGCTCCTGCCCCTGAGCACCAGGTGCTGCTGACAGAGCCAGGCCCTCTAAAGAGCTCACAGAGTGGGCCGAGAGTCTCTCTGGAGCCCTACTGGAGCCGGAGGAGGAGTATGCCTGAGACAGGAAGACACCTTCACTTTCATGGTGACCTGTGGCAGTAGATGTGTGGCCTTTGTCTTCACTAGGGGGTGGTAGAGGGCTGATGTCAATGCCTGGCCCTGCCTTCAGCATGTGACGTCCAGGGAGTGGGCTTGAAGGGCCATGGGGTTGTGATTTACAAGCTGTAGGCTGTGTAGAGCCTGTCTGGACAGAGCTCAGGTGTTGGTTGGTTTTGACGATTTGGGCCTGCTTGGTGGGCTGCAGAATCAGGCTCTTGTGGGCCACAGGCTCCCGCTGGTGTTGCCTCTGGCTCTGCCAATGAGGAGGAGAGCCTGGTCGGCCAGCCTGCTGACCATTACCCACAGAGTCTGGCAGTGTCCGGTTAAACTGGTAGATATTCTGTGACCAGGGCTCAGCTCTGGCATCAAGCTGAGAGGAATCCTCCTCATCCAGGTCTCTCCCAAAAGTGTTCTCTGTTAGATCTTCTTCCTCCCCCTCTTCACGCTCATGGTCAGAATCATGGTCAGCTGCAGATGGATTTGATGCCCCCTGTTGTTTGTTTTGGGCACGCTGCATTTGTTTGCATTCCTCTTCTACTCGAGCCAGGAGACGACGGATCTCACGATTGTTGGGGCAGAGCTTGGTTGCCTCATGCAGGTCAGCTAATGCTGCAGTGAACTGCCTGCAAGAAAAAGAAACAGAAAAAATGAAATAGGTAAAAGCGAAAGCAGAATAACAGTAGGGAAAACTGAAAGAACATGGAGGACAAGTAAGGTTAGGGCAAGCACAAAGTTATAAGTTGGTTAATTCCATACTTTTCTATGATATCATTAGAATGGACTATGATTAAAGTCTTTATAAAGAGAGCTAATTGGTTGTACCTGCTGCTTCTCTTAGCTCGAGCACGAGCATAGTATGCCTCATAGGATTTCGGCTTCAGCTCCAATGCTTTTGTTGCAAATTCCTCAGCCATGCCAAAGTCCTAGGTGAGAGAGAAAAACAGGGATTCAACAAGTGGTTAACATACAATCCTGGCATCAAATTCAATATTTAAAATAAATGTATTTATGTATTTATATATTTATTCATATATTAAAAAAAATCTCAGTTTCAACATTTGATATGTTGTCTTTGTACTATTTTCAATTAAATACAGGGTTTCAACAATTCGCAGATTATTGCATTATGTTTTTATTTATGTTTGCACAGCATCCCAAACGAGGTTGTATACTAAACCACTGAAATGTTTTCTAACGTGACAGAGGCAAGTGAGAGCATAGAGAAATTAGCTGATCTGACATACCCAAGCCAGCTCATCTGAGATTTGAGCCAGTGTTCATAAAGCCTTTCAAAGAAATTAATCTGACCCACTGATTTGGTTTTATGACCAAGATCACCAAACACTTAAAATACTCCTATACTAGGTCAGCACTCCTACTTTAAGATATTACAAGCATACAGGTTGTCTTGCTATTTGTAGTTAATTTCAGCCTCAGTCCACTGTATGGCTGAATAATTGTAATTTGTCTGAATAATAGGTGTTAGAATTAATGGACTCAATCTGTTCCTCAGAGCGTTGTGCGGTTTTATTGTTTCATCAATCAAATGTGTAGAATGGAAACCGGCTCTGGACTATGCCTGTGTCATGGGCTGTTTTAAAGTGAGTCTGTTTATTGCTCCTGTGCCGAAACAAAATCTATTCAAGTGCTTACTTATGTAATGTGTGTGTTTCTGGTGCTTTGGTATTCAGTTACGCACTGTAAATGGTACAAGAATCCGCACTGTAGACAAATCAGTTGAATAATGATGAAATATGTATCCTGCTAATCAAAAATCTGCATAATAAAATAAGTTTTGCAATATATCCCTTGTTATTTTTGACAGAAATTAAGTGTTAAATTCATTCAGTATATATAAACTGACATGTTTAGCAACCTACGGTGCCTACAATATCCCTTAAGAACTCTGGACAGGAATATTTGCAGTTTCAGCAGGAAATCCAAAGAAGGTTATAAAATTTACAAAAAAAGTTCTTTAATGACAGAAGTGTACGATGATGTCACAACTATATAAATTTAGGGAAGAAAGAGTGATGCTCACATTGGTTTTCCGGCGGCAGCGTGAAAGGTTGAGGTACAGAGAGACTCGCAGCTCTCTAAATGCCTTCAGCTCCTCACCAAAGCCCTCCCTGGGAAACTTCCTCAGAGCATACTGATACCTCTGAGCTGCCTCCTTCATCTTCCCTCTCTGAAAGACAGAGACAGAGAAAGAGAATAAGAATGTAAGCATTAAGAACAAGATGGAAAAATACAGAGTGAACAGGTAAAGAAGGACAGAAGAGAAACAGAAAGAGCAGAAAGAATAATCAGATACTCAATATGTCCCAGCATGCAACTCGCACACTCCCCCTGCATCAATCACTCGTTCCAGCATCATCCTCTCTCTTTCTCCCTGACACAAAACTCAATCTCTTAAATGTCACACATCAATCACATACACATACTCTTCATCTTCTTTTCATTTAACTCAAATCTTTCTCTGATAAGAATCGTTTAATAAAGCCATTATTTTTCAACTCAGTTTTTCATGGATTAGAGGGCAAAACTAAGATAAGTTAATTAAAGATAATAAACCCTCATTTTTATTTTAATAAGTGTACAGAGATGAGAGTGGGGCTGGAGATTCATTACTAAAAAAACACATTAAACCTTTGCTTGGGCTTTGCTCTCTGCTGTACTGAAGATCAAAATTTGTTTAAAAGGTGTATGTGGGAAATGCATTAAGCATCTAAGGCATTTGAGTGTCTGAGATCAAGCACTGGGGCCAGCCAAAAAAAAAAAAAAACAAACAAACAAAAAAACCCCACGATGTCTGTGCCTGTGTTAACTTCTCCATACAGCAAAAAATGGGCTAACGAACTTCCTGAAAAAAAAGTTTCAATAAATCCAAGCAATCTTTACTGTTATTGTTTTATTTTGGGGGACTATTCATCTAATTCACACATCTGATTTTTATCTGTGATCCTAAATGTTTATCTTTGTCTTTACCTTGTAGAGCAGATTGCCCTCCTCCATAAGCTTCTGTAGCAGGATGATGAGGATGTCAGGCTTAGAAGTGGCCATCGCCCAGGCTGCGTTACCTAGGTTAGAGGGAGGGAGAGAAGGTGAGTCGTCCAACCCTTTAAATGCTTCGCATTTAAAACTTCACTTTGAGAGTGGTAAAGTTACCTAAAACTGTACCTGTTCGGTCATAAGGAGATGTTCTGTAGCCTTATGAGGGATTTATTGAAAGCAGTTAAGAGAGAGGAAAAGAGTGAAACAATGTAGGAATGAAAGACATGCAAAGAGAAAAATACAGAGAGATCGACATCAACCTGACTACACGTCATGCACTTAGTATTTTCACAGGTTTATCTTCGGCTGTTGCACATTTGATCATTTGGGCCATGATTAAATGTGCAGTGGCCTCTTAGAAAACACAGTAGGCAACACATGCAAAGAAATGAGGACAAACAGTGGAAAAGGGCCTCCAGTTTTACACAATCTCTGTATTTCAACTTACACCTGTGTGTGTCAGAGTTTATTAACATATCATCCTAATTATTATGATCTAAATACTGAGGTTTGTGAGGGCATTATGAGTGAATGGGAAGCATTACTCTGGCAGTGTTACGCTCTCATTTTCAGGGCCATAATAGAGCCTGTGCTGTTTACCAGTGGCTGTAAGGCTGTTGTTAACGGTCAGTGTTGCAGTTGTATGCATGTGTGTGTCACAGAGACAGAATGCACCGCTGTCCTTATCTCATTAGCGGATGTCTGGAAACTCAGTCATGAATGACCTGCCACTAAATGACAGTACCACATGTGGAATTTATCAGGGCAAGTACAGCTGTTTTTTAGTAATTATCTACGGCTTTGTCAGTATGTTTCTAATTTTGTAGTATATTTACTTCAATAATCTACTGACTGTTTAGTTCAGCTGAAGGGGAATACATCAACAGAAATACTAAATGTTTGTAATATGTTTCGTTGTATTATTGCTACATTAAAAATTAAGTACAACCTAATATATACACCCAGTTCCTTTTCATTACAAACTTCAATGTATTTTATAAGATTATATTCACCTAGTTTGGCCCCTTTCTTGAGTAAAGTCACTACCACTGAAGTGTTCCTGCAGCCAATCGCCCGATCCAAAGGCCTCATGCCACTATAGTCCACATGCTCAATCACAGCTCCTCTCTCCACCAGATAATGCACCTACACATAGAACACAACAATTCAAACACTCTACAGGAGAAATGGTTTGTTGCTGATATGAAGACGGTCCTAACCGTAACCGTTACAAGAGAATTGTAAAAATCTGTTTAACAGGTATCAAATGACTCAAGGTTAATGTGACCTATAAACAGGTTTTGTCCTCCCATGATGGTGTGGCTAGCCCCACCAGCGTCTTATAACACTTAAAAACACAGAAAACAATGTATTATACAGCAATAACAACAATGCTACATTCAATAAATTTATAGATTTTGTCACATTATTTAGACACAAACTAACTAATGAAATAACAAGAAAAAAGCTGTATTATTTCTCAGGACAGAGAGGCTGTTATTATTCCACATCTGGCCTAAATAAGGGATTCTTCTTTTCAGATAACTCACAATCTCTGCATCTCCGTAAAAAGCAGCCAGGTCCAGAGGAGTGCGTCCGTTCTTGTCTGAGTGGTCTATAACTGCACCCTTCTCCACCAGGAACTGAACCACATTCTTATGTCCTTTCAAGCACGCCCAGCTAAGAGGTGTTAACCCCTCCTTATCCACCGATGTCAAAGAGGCACCTGGGAAACACAGCACATTTAGTGCAATAGAAATAACTACAGCCACAGGTTCAGGACTATAAACTAATATTCTACTTCTCAAGACAGATTTACAGATATTGAAGTGTTTATGTTGAATAAATTAGAAGCATTACTCTCAAAGTCAACAAAATAGTACAAATTAAAGAATGCACTGCATACCACAAATTTAGTACAACTGTACTGTGCAATTATATAATTGTACATTTTATGATGGTGTAAAAAGCTGATCTAATTACACACATAAATTCTTGCTCCTTTTATCACTGCTAAGCTTGGACTGTAGGAAGCCTTTTACCTTTAGAGAGGAGGAATTCCACAGTGCTGAGATGGCCCTCACATGCTGCCACCATCAGCAACGTGCGCCCCTGCTTATCACTCCCATTTACATCTGCACCGTGCTGTAACAACACATCCGCAATCTGACACAGACACAGAGAAAAAAATGAACAATAAATTATTAGCACAATTTACTACCCAATCCCTGCTCCCTTTGGTAGAGGGACAGGTGTATTCATATTTGATAGGTATTTGATAAGGTAGAATTAAATTAAAACAACAGTAGACTGATTATGGCCTGGCTCCACCTTTCCTTAAAGACAGCCAAAAACAAAAGGGATCTACTTCTAAACTATACAAAGAATAAATAAATTAAACTAAAGTTTTTTTTTTCCTCAGTAATTCAATTTCGTTTTAGTTTTGCAGTGGACATTACAGCTTTTGACAGGTAAACAGACAGATTCGTCTGTTCTTTCATTTATGGAGAAATCCAAATAATTCCAAAACGTTCACCACCTTCTCTCACACCTTCATCTGCATCCATATACCTGTCCATCTGTTTCTCTGATCGTTTGATTAAAAAGGATGAATGACTGAATTAGGAGGTAAGCATTGTGATGTGTGTTAATGTTTATGCCTCACCTGCCAATGTCCCTGTCTCACTGCGCAAAAAAGCGCACACATTCCTCTTCTGTTCACCTGCTGCACCTGTGCACCCTCCTCCAACAGGTAACTACACACATCCATCTTCCCTCGCCCTGCCGCCGCTGTTAGAGCTGGAAAACCAAGCATACAAACACATGAGATGCACATTTACACTGAACAATAAAATCACTGCATCATGCAAGTTACAGTGCAAAAGTAACACTGTAAAGCCCTACATTTACTAGTGTGTACTTAAAAACCACATCAATTTGAAATATAATCTGAAATGTAATCTCAAAGCTATGCTCAGAAGGAGAACAAAGTTTTAAACTGAATACTGGCATGACCGCGTTCCTCTGGTTTGGAAATTCCAGTTACACGCAATTAAGCTATGACTGTCTAATGAGCTAATTACAGACCAGTGTTGTCTCTCCATGTCTGAGAGTGGAGCTGCTTGGAACACTCAAGCCTGGCAAAGAACTGGACAGTATGGGATTTGGAGGGTGAAAATGCGTGAGAAATGTCAAGTGTGGCATGAAATCGTGAGATTAGATCAAATTGCAGCCTCACAGCCGGCGCGTGACAATTGGCAGCTCTGGAATTATTTTCCACAGCTGTTACTTTTGCAATCATATGTTTACAGAATGTGAATTGGGTATGTTTTAATCATTTGCACTGAGGCAAATACTTTTTGCTTTTAAAGAAAGCAGAAATTCATTTATTGAGACATCAGGTTTTACAAAAACAACAAAAGTTCTAACTTCTGACTTGGTGCTGTAACACCTTTAGCTACTAAGCAAACTTTAGGCTTGTACTTCTGCAGTTGCATGCAATGAACAAAAAGGACAATCACCCTGCTATTCACTATGCCAGTGAATTACTATTAATTAATTTATATGGCAATTAATCGTCAGAAAATTTCATGGTCGCGGTAGGCCCAATTACAACTGTCTATAAAGAACTACTGTTCAGGTTTATGCATCTGAATCTGAGAGTGGAACCCACTGAAGGACAAAAGGTGCAGTCAAATCCAAAAAGGTTAAGTGATACTGAGCTAGAGATGGAAATCCATGTGTGGGCAAATGATAACAGATCTGTCTGTCAGCATGAGTCAGACCAGCAAATCCATCAAACACACAGGCCCTTCAGAGAGCTGAGAGCAAGAACAGTGACAGGTTGTCATTTGGTCCCCGCCACCGCCCTTTCCTCTCTACTCCCTCTCAAAATGTAGGTCTAGGTCATTTCAAGCGCTCTAATCTCAAGTGCACCACTCAACCGTAGGTTTCTGGTGACTGACTGTATAATTTTAAGTTAGGCGGTCCACCTGTGAGTTCTGAACCTTTTGAATTATGATTACCCATGTTCCTCCCCTATCTCATTCCAACTTGACACCACCATGCAACTGTAATCAATGGAAAGACTTATACTGCTAAACCCTGTGTGCTACAAAATCCCAACCTATTAATGAAATACTAACAACACTGCACACCATGTGTTAATTTCAGTCTCTTGATGGGAGCTTTTCATCATTTAAAAATAATTCCAGCTGTAGGTGCACTAGACAAAAGCAATATATAAGAGCCTCCAGGCTACTGAACATGACATTTCTCTTAATGTTTTCTATTCAAGCGAAAGCCACTGGCAATTCTCACAATGAATAGCCATTTATTTAGCAAGAATTACTTTATGAATAAGTATACTTTTAATTTATGAGAATTAATTCATAATCTACAGTCACATTTTTCAGCACAGTGCCACAGCAGAAACTGAAAAGAACTGCAAACTCTCCATTAACAAAATGTTCTTTCTGCATATCTTCATTCCAAAGCCTTTCTGCCATTCAAGTGGTGCTTCTGTCAGACATATATAATGTACCAGGCAGCTACCCAATGCTATATTCACATCCAACCTGCTGTCAACAAAAGACAATAACACCACACACAGAAATTGTTTTGCTTTTACTGGCAGAATAAAGATTTGTTCTCAGCAGCACCAGCACCAAATCGTAATCCAATTTCCCTGCTGTACACTGCGGAAGATCTATCTACATACATAAAGACATTATTCTTTTGTGGCTAGTGTGACATATGGAATATTATTTTTAGCTGTTATATGGAAGAATTACATCACGGGAAGCAGTAAGCTTGGGGTTGTGAACACAATTCTAATAGGAGACAGAATTATTTTTCAAGAGGAATTTCTGTACACTAGTTTTAAATGGAATTTTCATCAAGTAAAATCTAAGATAAAGGTAAGGTACCATCTTTAATGTAACCTATAACTTACTTTTCATTTAGCCAAATCTAGACTACAGCTGAATTACCTTCTGGTCATGAATCCCGAATCACGCCTCTATACTCCGATAATGAAGTGATTTATCTTTCTATGCTTCAGTAATGACAACGTCAGAAGCATTGCAGAGACATAGAGTTACTGTGAATGGGCATGAGAACTGAAGCACTGTGCTCATATAGGCAGGCAATTAGGCCCCAGTCTGCATTCCATAGATGCAGTGCTGGGTGGCAGAGCATCTCCCCAGGAATCGGGTCACTGCAGCCAGGATGAGTTAAATGGGGACACCCACTAAAGTGGCCTGGAAGAGTGGATGCGGACCACATTAACAGGGCTCTGACTCATTCATTTGGTAAAAAGAAATTTAAGGCTAAGTGCTTATAGGAAGCAGGCAGCCATGACCATTATTATTCACAGTAATGCACTTCTGTCTGGATTCATTGGATACTTAATGCAATGCTTGTCAAACAACAAGAAAAATAAAAAGCGTTATTGGAATAAGATCCGCAATATATCTCAAATGTGCCACAATTTAAAAATAAACAGTAATGTGATTTCACCATTAAACACATGCAAACACTCGTTTTCATTTCCGATACTGAGACCTTGAGTATCAGCCAATACCAATTCTATTTTTTCCTTTACAAAACTTTAAAATGAGCTGTTTCTAATTGAAACCTTTCATTTAAGATGAACATCTAAATGCTCAAACTACTCAAACACACTGCGATCCTACAG
>JAILXH010091159.1:30827-42597 GCA_023558415.1 Piaractus mesopotamicus | reverse complement strand
TTTAGAGATCTGAACTTTTGATGACACAAGGTTTTAAGACTACACTTAAATTTCTTTTAAAGTCTACCTGAAATCCAAACTAACCTTTTTTTTTTTTTTTTTTTACCTTGTTAGTTCATGTCTTTGGTGAACTTTTCTAAGCCACTTATGCTCTTGGGGCGCCAGGGGTGTTGCAGCCTATCACGGCACTGATTGTGTGGAAGGCAGGAAACACCCTGGACAGGTCGCCAGTAATCCTCTAAAACATCTGGTTTTTGATTATGTCACTGCGTATCAGTGGGTGGTGAACAATAACATTAACCAATAATGTCCCCTTTTTGCCACTGTCACCTATCACTGTAAGAAATTGCACAAACAGGGTTCCTCTGTCCCTCATGGTACCAAGCAACCCATCATTCAGCAAAGCATCTAGAGATATTGTCACAAATGGAAATGCCACATCTAGAAACAACTCTAGAACTTTTATTAGCTTTCTTAAAAATAAACAAATGATGCAATGAGTCGCTACTGGCTAATGTATGACCGAACAGCCAATTGTCCAACTACTTATAGTCCCTGGAAAATGGGGGAAATCGTGGGGTTTGGAGTCAATAGTCAGACAAGACATAGAGAAAGGGTTCAGACAGGCTAAAGGACATGTGTACAGCCACCTCCCTCTCAGATTGCTGGAGCTGATATGTGGCAGGGAAGTGACCAAGTGACCTAGTACCCAAATAATTGGCAACAGATAAATTGGGAGACAGAACAAGTGGGGGAGGTTTACAAACTGACCCTTTAAATATAGCAAAATGTCAGTTATATAACAGGTAGTTCCACGTCTAAAATTTGATTGGCTAAGACATATTCTAAGCCAGTGTAAATTTTAAAAGTCAAATGTGAAATCATATCATTTAAACGACTAAATTCTTGTTTTCCTATAATCTTGGATCTGACTGCTTCGAAAAACAGTACTAGCCATGTTTACATGCAGGCTAATAATCCATTAATAATCCAACTAATAGCTCAATCGGAATAGAACACGTCCATGTATACACCTCAATCAGGAAAAGACTATTCCAGTTGAGGCCATTCGGAATACAATTTCTATCTGATTGAACGTAAAAAATAAACAATAAGAAAAACAATCTGATTACATTCCCAATGGGAAAGTTTAAGTATGTTCTGCGCATGTGTGTTCGCGTCATAGCATGTTCAACATGGCGGGAGCAGAAACTGGTCTGCAGAGGACACAAAGTTTATGCTTTGAACTTTAGAAGACAGCGGTGAGACCGGCGTCCAGCTTATGTGTCTCAGAACATGAGATCTTCCTCTCGCCCTTTTTTAAGAAGTACATGTGAAGCATGTTTTCCTGAGTCTGCCGTGATTTTAAAGCAATTAATAACACAAAACACTGCTTATTGCTGCTTGTCTCACTGTGACGGGACTCACGTGATGCTTGTTGTCATGGTAACGTCTACACTAAATGGTACTCTATGTGTAATTTTGGATCTGATTACTTGTAGTGTGCATGTAAACGCAGATTTTCCATCACACTGTTGAGTGGAGTGAGCATATTAACACCTCAGTCTTATTCAGTCGGATTGGCAAAAAATCTTTGCATGTAAACACAGCCATTGACCAACATCCTGTAGTGTAATTCATTACAGTATAAATTCTTGTAATCACATTACAGTTACTGACTTATAATATAATTGTTGTGTTACTCAAACATCTTTGTGAAGAGAACAAAATGTTTGGCACTTGCTTGCTAGCTGTGTCAGCTGACTGCGTGTCTGTGATTGTGAATATGAGCAGTGCAGTGTGAGTGCGGGAAGCCCTGTGATCTCAAGAACAGCTCTGTAAGCTTGACATGTTATTTATAAAACGTTTATTTATGCTGTTTGTTAAACTCAACATGACAAGCTGTGTCCTGTCCAAAACAGATATACTGACATGTCTTTTAAATGATGTTTACTGCAATTGACTACTTCTTTCTGTATGAATTAAGGAAAATGATTATCAGGGTATCCAAGTGTCAGCTTTAAATCTCTATAACTTGAGAAGGTCCAGTTACACCACAGTTCTTGATAACAAACATCCGGATAAACAAACTAACATAATTTAATGGCAGCTTTAACTGCTTAACCATTAATGATTAAGAAAATAAAATAAGACACCCTAAATATACTTTCATAAACTGTTTTTAATTTGAACATACTTTTAGAATCTAATGCACGTGTATGGCAATTGGCCATTGTTTGAAAAAAATGCATGTATGTATGGTTATATATGATTATTTTATATATTTTATATATTTGATATATCTGCAATGAGCATTTCACATTTTTGCACTGTCAGAAAATAGTGGAACACTCTGGTGGGTCCTTCATGTCAAGCTTTGGATTTGCTTTATTAGTCCTCTAAGCTGGATTTTATTAGTGGGATAATTTGAAGTAATAAGTTTCGCAGTGATGCTTACCATTTCCACTTTAGACCCACGGACTCTGATCAGACGAGACACATTATTTTAAACTTGAAATGGGGAGAAAAATGCAGTTTATACTGTTATATATGACTTCTCTTTTTTAAACAAGCCATGTTGTGGCTTCACTATTCAGACTAGAAATGGTAAATAAAATATAAAATCTGGGAAAATATGTGAAATAAATCACTTTCTGACCTGCCCTGTAGCTAGTCTCAGTTCTAAACAGCTGGTTTTGCTTGAGTCATTTAAGCATGTGACTGGATTAACTGGAACACAGGACTTCTAGAAAAGCTGAAATGGTTCATGTTGATGTATGTTGCTGAAACGCGACCATTTTTGTACAGACGTTAATCGGCTTTGCTACAAAATTCTTTTTTCAGTTCTTGGTTCCGTCTGTCAAAACACTTTGCGGGGTCTGCATCCAGACTGCTGTCTATCAGTTGATGACCACTGAGCTATTGAGTTTTCCCCTGTACAATTGGTACAAGCAGGTTTTATAGAGTAATATTGAAGAGAATTAATGAATATGAGATTTTTTCTGGGATGTAGTGAGGAAATTATTCCCCTTACAGTTTGAGAGAAGCGACTGGTAACATGTAATGGATTACTTTTTTTGAGTAACTACCCCAACACTGCACTGTAAAGAAGACAGCACCAAGCGAGTAACCTGGTCCGTTTTTGTGTCCATTGTACCAAAAACCTGTGTCTCAAAAAAAAACATTTTTAAGTTCAATGATTTCAAAATTTTGAGGTAGCCAAGTTACTTACTTACTCCTTTTTTTTTTTAGAGTATGTTAATTACTTCCAAGTAATTCCAAGTATAACCTCACTTTCCCAACACCCCCACCTAAAACACTCGCCTATCTCAGAAAGCCTCCCTAATACCACAATCACTTGGAAAGACGTCATAGTGTGGAAGGAAAATGGGTTCTGATTTGCCATTGAGGTTGACCTTAAACAAACACATGTGACCACACACATCAAGCAATTTCTGTATTACAAAGACATTGTGTTGTTCATGGAATAATCTTTGTTGCTTGGAAACCACCCCTCACTTTTAGCAAATGACATGGTGGAGGCACTGCTTATTATGTGTATTATTAAATAATAATTAATAATATGGTTACTAATCAAGATATTTTAAAAACATTGGTGTATTTTATCATATTGCATTTTTTTGTCATTTTATAAAAATGTGAATTGTAATGATTTTACCAAAGTTAACCACAGAAAAAGTGGTGTGGCGCATGGCCTCTGGCTTTTTGCTTTTTTATTTTTTGTTTTTGTTTTCACACAGCGAACAGAGTGACTGGTAAACCAGTTACCGCACTATGCTTTTTTCTCTTGTGTCGCAGCACGAACAGGAAATTACGGCCTTACATAATACGACCTACATTTCATGGAAAGCAAATATTTGCTTTGTGTTGTAACAATACCTTAGCAGGTTTTTGTCTATGATGAATCAAATCTAACCTCTCTGCCATTCAGATTAGCTCCCTGACCACAGAGACTGAGACAGAGAGAGAAAGAAAAAGAGAAAGGAAGAGGGTAAACAGATCGGTTCCCCCCGGCCTCACTGTAAGCTCACTGGCAATAACAAGTCGGCCGGCCTGACCCAGTTGAGCTATTTTCTCTCTTTCCATAAAAACATCATTGGATGAGGTCAGGGAGATACTGGGGTGGCGAGCGATAGCAGGGGATGCAGTTTGAGGTTTGTTGTCTGGATGCTTGATGAATGACATCATCGTGTTGAAAGTGTTCCCCTCTGCCTCCCTCCACATCTCCGCGGCGGGGGGAACTGCTTTCCATTCTGTTACCATTGCCTTAAAGGGAAGTCCCGCTGATTTTTCACCAGCCCGCCACTTTCCTTTACCTTACGAGCACCCTATAGATGGGAGATAAATCATACTCCACTGCCTATGGTGCTAAGCCTCAATGCTAGTGTTAGAATTCTTGGCGAAAAATAATAGGGGTTGATGGGCCTGAGGCTGCAGGGCCAAAACAACCAGACTGGTTGATTGAGTGCTGATTAGCCAGATAACTTCATTCAAGACGTGACGACACATATGAAACACACGCAGTTATGCATATTGATTGCAGGAGATGCATAACTTAATGATAACCGCCCTTGTCAAAAGTGTTGCAAAACAACATCGATTTGACTGAAAGCTGCCCAGAGGGTACGTAAAACCTCTTCACCTCTAGAACGGATCGTTGGAAATGGAAGCATCCGTCCCAGAAATGTGATCTGAACCGGGAGGAAAACAGCGCTGCTCTCCAACCTCTTTCTTGGCTTAAGCTGATTGTTTGTGGCCCTGGCCCCAGTTCACGAAGAAAATATCAGCAGGATGAAATGTGGCATATGGCACAGGTTTGTTTTGAGGGGCCTTTGATGAGGTAAGAGAATATAGAGACAGGCATCCCCGAGAGACGGTCATTCGAGGAGACAGCAAGACCCTTCTAGCAAGACCCTTGTAGTTCCATGATGGAGTGAAGTTAATGAGGTGGCAGGAACAAAGACACAGCATGAGGCAGAACGTTTGTACTTGTTTAATGGACCTCTTGGAAGGAAGAACGATTGCTTTTGGGTCAAGATTAGGAATGATGTTAAGTTTAAGGGTCCAGATTAACCCCAGCTCATTTATCAACACTATTTTTAGTGTTTTTTAAAAGGAAGCGATGATTGACTTTACTCGCAAACATAAAAATTCCTGGCCTGAACGTACAGTCCTTGGAAAAACTTTTCATTGGTGTAGAAGTTTCTTCATGCTCACACTTCACAACATGGTTCTTTGAAAAAAACATCCACTGAAATGTTTTGTAGGTACTGTGCCTCCATTTCATTTCCAGTTATTCATTTTTCAGGAGATATTTCTGATTAGGTATGAAATCGCAAGAAGTAAAAATATATAATAAAAGATACTAAAACCATAAAATATAATATACAGCATGAAAATAAGTAAGTAAAATGACATAAATGTTATGCAGATGACAATTCAGTGGTGCATGTCACGTCCAGTAGATGAACTGAGTGACTATACACTGTAAACGATAACATATGGTAATAGTTGTATATGCATGGGTGTATAAACAAAGTGGCAATGCAATATGCAATATGTATGGATGTATAAACAAAGTGGCAGTGCAGTATGCAATATTATGGGTGTATAAACAAAGTGGGAGCGCAGTATGCAATATTATGGGTGTATAAACACATGGCAGTGCAATATGCAATTTTATGGGTGTATAAACAAAGTGGGAGCGCAGTATGCAATATTATGGGTGTATAAACACATGGCAGTGCAATATGCAATATTACGAGTGTATAAACAAAGTGGCAGTGCAATATGCAGTTTGTGTGGATGTATAAGCAAAGTGGCAATGCATAGTAAAGAGTAGAGATACATAATGTCTAGTTGGTGCTCAGTGAGCCTGTCCTGTCAGTAGCTCAATATACAATAATGTCCCGGCAAAATAATCAAGGAGACAGCCAAAGGAAAATAAGAAAAAGACACAAACAGGAGTTTACAAAACTGGAGTTCCAAAAATGATTAACAGATACAGAGAAAATTTGACTCCTAACAACCGTACAAGACCTGGTAGACCACCAACACTGTCTCCATCAGATAAACAGCACTTAAAGCTTTCATCTTTGAGAACGAGGAGAAAATCAAGCTCCACTTTTGCTTCAGGTCTGAAAAAATCCATAGGTGTTTCTGTCCATCCTTCCACTGTGAGAAGACACCTCAGCTCTATGAGTCTGAAAGGATATAAAGAGGTCAAAAAGTGATTTCTGAGAAAAGGGGATTGACAAAGAAGAAGAAAAGATTTGCAAATCAAACCAAGAAGTTGCTGATGTTTGTTCTCAGAACAAAATACTGACCATCCCAGAGTCCAGACTTCAACATCACTGAATTGTTTGGCATTACTTGGGTCAAGAGAAGTACAAAATGCAACTTACTTCTAAGACTAAACTTTGTAGCAGCTTGATTAAAAAACTGAAAGCAAGTCTCCTGAAAGAAATGGAAGCTATAAACATGGCAAAGTATGGACACTTTCACATTAAACACTGAAAAATGTATAACTTTAATTAAATAAATGAAGGGTGGTCTCTGCCCTTTGCCGAGTACTCTAGGGCATCACTCCAAAGAACACTTTTTAAGGCCATATTTTTAAAAGCGAAGTTATTAAATCATTCGTGTTGTTCAGTGAGATTAAAGCCATCAAAAGCGGCATCAGTCCATGACATCACTTTGTGCTGCATATGCAGATCAAACAACCTTCTGACGGTTCATTTAAAAGCTTTTCATCTTTGATTCACTTTTTCCCGATTCTCTGTTGCCTCCGAAACATTTTTCGCTAGAAATCACTGTCATTCTCCTAAAGCTAATACAGATGATTCTTTGTGAAGTGGAACCATGTGATGGATGGTGATTATTAGCTGAGTGGATGTTAGCAATTACCACCTACAGGACAAAGTAAGAACAAGCATTTGCACATGTGCAGGAATCTCCAGAGGATCCTGCGATGATAAATCCTCAGGCAGTCGTGTGGAGTGCAGTGGCTAATAACTCATGAAAGGATTCTGATCAACATCTGGGGTCATGACTCAATTCTGGAGAATGCATCAGACGCCAAAACTTCCTGCTATCGCTTTGTAAGGCATGCCAGCTCTCATTACTGCTACAAATCGAGCAAAGTGTAGAAAATAACAATGGTGTTTTGAGAAGCGCTACGGCTATTATTTATCATCAAATGGTTGAGGGTGATGAGTACACGGCCACGAGGCCTCAGTTTGTAACTTGCGCCGTGGCTTGTTGCATCCAGGCTCAAAGCTTTCAATTTAGAAGAGTTTTTCTGCACTTCCTTGAGGGTCCGATTGTGGTTGGACAGCAGAGTAACCACGGTAATACAGCTCAGAAAACAACAGGACAGCTGCACTCCGCGGCATGGCTATCGGCTTCTCCTCAGACTAAATAAAACCTCACAACACAACAGGCCCACGGCTTTTCCCATGAATGCCAGCCCACTGTTTACCATAACTGTATTAAGAAATCCAGCTGTTGAGCCTGCGCTGTGTGTGGAAGCGAGTTTATAGTCAGGTTAAAGTCTCTTTCGCTCAGCGTTTGTGTGACTGGAGCGAATTCATCCTAACCTCAGGGGTATTCTGAGCTCCAACAAGACTTCAAGCAAAAACCTCAGCACTGTTGCCGTTAAACTGGTGGTATTTTCCTGCGGTGGTTAGACTTCAAAATAGATATGAGGGAAGTTTGCTTTGCAGAAGTATGATGATTTTCAAAGGGAGAGGGAGTTAAGGGAAATTTAAGGTCTGGAGCCTCTAAGGATGTTTCAGTGAACAGTTTATTCCGGAAAAGACGGGAAAATGAAATTGCCATGGTTGAGCACTGCAATTGTCCTTTTATTAAATGACGTAATTAACGTTCACATGCAGTGCCGGTAAAGGCCTAGATCTTCTACAGCTGACTAAAATGGCCTAAAAAGCAATTATCCTGGATGTCCTCACTATTGCCTCCCGTGAACTTCAGTGTGGATCTCTTTGTAGCCTTTTTTTGCACGAGCACACAAAAATGACATTAGCCACCCCTCACTAAGCCACTGACCTTCTAAAAACTGGCCACCAAATCCTTGTCGCAAGCCATTCTCATCAGTCTACCACACTACGTGTACACCAAACCTGGCTTCTAGAAGGGTCACTAACCCAAGACCTTTGCCTCTCTGCGAGCTTGTGGGCGGCCATTCTTGCACTGCAATCTGAGGCTTTCAGCACTGCAATTACATCCCATCGTGAAGTTTTGGCTCGGAGTCTGCAGAGCACTGACAGAACAGGGTTCATGAGGAAGTGCTAGTGGACGAAAGGGCCACTTTAGTTCTCATGTCCTCAAGTTTGCCTCAGTGTTGCATGTGCATGTGCGGAGCAGAGGATGTGGAAAACAAATGGCGATTTAATTATAGTGAATGGCTTTTCCCGTTATTTGCATGCAAATGCTTGCCAGAGTATTTGTTGTGTCCACCGACTGGAAGAAGGCTTTAATCAGAAAAAGGACGTACACATGACCAAATGCAAAAGAATTTTGCTTGAAAATATGCATTGCGACTAAAATCCTGTACCTACTTATATGTGTTTAAACAGAGCAAGTTGTAATTAACTTCATATTCTAATTAAAACCATCCAGAGTTTATCTTAATGCTATATCTCACTCTTCAAAGCACAGGTGCCACACTCTGGGGCTGGAGGGCATTGGTGTTCCCTCTGATTCATCTCATAGTTATTAGCTGATGAGTTTGAGCAGGGTTTTCCCCAAATAAGTTACGCTTGCTTTACTGCCCATAGTGCAAATAAGACATTTTTCTGAGTTTCACTTTGTGTGTGATCACTATACTTTTGGCCTGCACAAACATGAAATTGAAACCCATAATTTTGAGACCTACCTGACGAAGCCCGAATGTCCTGCTGAAAAATAAAAAATATATATAGCACAGGGCTGGTTTATGATAGCTTATCCTGGTCTAGTGCTGGCCTGGTTTAGCTGGTCACCCAGTATGGTCATGCTGGTTGACCAGCATACCAGCATTCAAAACACAACATATTGCTGCTGTTGGAACAAAACCTTGTATCTCCATTTTTCAGTTTTTTACATAATTTAAAAATGCCTGTTGCCCTTTATACTGTGTGTAAATTTCATGATAGTTGGATTAATTAAATGGCGCAAAATGACTCGGATAAATGTCTGGATTCATTGACTTACATTAAAAGTTAATTATGTTTTTTCTTTTTCCTGTAAAGTTACCGTTTTGGAGATATGAGGTTTTGTTCTGACAGCAGCGATACGCTGGTTTTGCTGGTGACCAGTTATGCTGGTCTATTCAGGATTTTCCATCCACAGTCACTGAAGAGACAACAAGCCAGTCCTCCTGCTATCATAGCACAAAATACTGTCTCAAGCTCTACACTGTACATGACCGCTATGCATTTTATCTGATCATAATATTTCCACAAACATTTCCACTTCAATCAGCTTTCAGTCTAAAAAACCCCGAAATGTATTAAATTAGCTTTTCTTCATTTACCTTACTGATACTAATGACTGAATGGTTTGGTTTCTAATCTTGCATGTGTGACTTTGCATGTGAGTTTTGCTACAGTCTTGTGCAGACATTATCACAACGCCGCTCTCCTGCAGCCCGGTGCCAAGTTCAATACATCGTCAAATAATAAGAATTTCATTATAGAAAAACAGTCTGATGGACAAAATGAAGCACTATGCACAGTAAATGTGCTGTTTAAAGGAAAGAGGCCAAACAACTTAAAATGGTTGACTAGCATGTGGTTTGGATTGCAAGTATGCTAACTAGTGCAATAGCCAATTTAGCTGAAAACACTACATTTACTGCAGCGCTTCAGTTCTGTCCTTCAGACTGAGGGATGTTTTATATTGAAAGGCTAATTTTTCGAAGTGGTGTTGAATCTGACTGGTCTTTTGTTAAGTTTTCCTTTGTACAATGCAATGCCTGCAACAAATTATGAGACGAAAACTCTTTACTAAAAACTCAAGACTTGCAGCTGAATGTGCACCCCAGACATGACTCAGACTTGTGAACATCTTTCTTAGCCCAAAAGTGGCCCAAGTATTTGAAAGGTTTGAGTGCTGATGCTCACAACAAAGGGAAGAAAATACATGGGCCCTGGCATTAGTCCCAGGCCTTGGTAGGCCTGTTACAAGTTGTTTTCCCCACAATAAATCTAGTTAGCCTTTAATATGTTATTACAACTCGACAATATATCATGTTCATTTGTTGTAAAAACACTGTAAGAAAATGCTCCCAGAACATTTAGGTCACCATAAGCAACAATAAAACTGCCATGATTAGGATTTTGCTGCTTTGCCTCTTTTGTTTCAGCTTGCCTCTTAAAAATAGCCCAGCTTTTTAAATAGCTGACTTTTCTGGCCTGTTTTCCTCTGATGTGTGCGTGAGGGTGAACCCTGCTCCTGACTCTCCTGACTGAGGGTCAGCCGGAGTGGTTGGTCAGGCGAAGGCCCAGCTCTGGCACGGGCCACCATCCTCTTCCTCTGCAGCCCATTGTTTCCCTGCTCATCTGCAGGGTGAGGTCCCTCTGGCTGCACGCAAGCCACCAGCACATCCTGCCCCGATCACACGGCAAGAGGAGAAAAACAAGCAAGCCGGCTGCCCCGCACGGGCGCCATCTTGAAGTTTTACGTTACGCGGAAACAGCGGAACGTGGCAGAAGATCAGCACAACGATTAGCGAGCCGTAAGTCGGGGAAGAACTCAGTAACCCACAGACGGGGGACGCTGAGGTTTAGAAGAAGAGGCCCTGTATTTGGTAACCATGTAACCTACATGAGGTAAACAGAGACGACAGCCTTGGCCTAACCCAGAACGAACCCCCTCATCCATTTGATGTGCACATACTTGGCACGCCTGCTATTTCGGCCGCATGGAAGGAAACTCCTTGGGAAGTGTGATGAGAGCAGGAGACCTTTTCAAGTGAGGCTATTATTCTTTGATAACCAGTGTTTTGCGCTTGGCCTCCCTAGTGCTTTTCATTAAGGAAGGAATCACCTTGGCCTTGCCAAGACTTAATCAGAAACAGCCTCCTCTGATGGTTAATTGAAGCAAGCTGGACCTCCGCGCTCTATACAATGCACAATATGTGGCAAATTTCACCACTGGCTGCAGCGTTCATAAAAAAAACACCCGCTGCAGCACAGGGCGCCAAGTCTGGAGATCTATAGATTAAGCGCATGATTTCTGACATGTCACCGAGAGGATGGAGATAATGCGCCTGATGACTTCTTTATCTCTCAGTGAATTTACTGGATGCTTCACTTGTTAAAATATAAAATATCTAATGCCATTCCAGTTGAGACTGCACATAACTTGTGGCCTGTGCTGAGGGAATATAAGGTCAAGCAGGGGGTGCACGTTATGTTTTTGTCTGCATTGCATGGCGGCCGCCCAGCTTAGAAAAGAATTGCATACATTTTCATACAGCTATGGGTTTCTAGCATACTACAGGCCAAAAATAACATCTTTCTGACATATTATCAGTATAATGGTAGCCTAGAGTGTCTTTACCTTTTAATATACCATACGTGGTATGTGCATTCCTAATGTTAATAATTCTAATGCAAACAGAAGAATACGATCAATTAGACTATGTTAGCCTAACATATGTCATTCAGGGAGTGTTATTAAAATGCAACCCCAACTTTTTCCCAATTTTCCTTTCCATCTGCTTTTGTCTATGGGGAAGTCACGTCAA
>JAILXH010091159.1:2599-18922 GCA_023558415.1 Piaractus mesopotamicus | reverse complement strand
AAAAAAAAAAAAAAAGACTGCATCTGAGGTGGCTTAAATTAGACTGATCCGATTCTCCGCAGAAGGTTACAGATGCGCTTGATGTTATTGTTCATCCTGTGTGGGACTTTTTTCCCCAGACATTCAAAGAAAGCGAACAGGGAGGCAGTGCTTGCAACCCAAGGCTAATGAGGGGCCTGGGCCTCCCTGGACACATACTTCCAAGAAGCCAAACAGCAGGGCGCTTGAACAGAACCTGTCCCTCCTCGGAGGAGTGCATCCTCTGAAACAACAGAACTCATCCTTCCCCGGCCCAAACCGCCGACTTCTAGGAACGCTCAGGTCCGCTTTTTAAACAGAAAAGACAGCCAAGTGCCGGAACAAATATCAAAACTACTAAAGCGGGCCCAAGTAAGAATTTCACACAGTCCAAGTTAAACAATGTCTGCCTGATGTGAGGAAATAACTATCATATTCACAAATTCTTCAAGCAAATGGAGACTTAAGCAAGACTGAAATAAACAAATGTGAATTAGCTGGTAATGCACTGATTCATCAAAAAATATGGCCCAGTGTGGTGTCACTGAAGTAGAAACCAACACAGCATTTACGCCCGTTTGACGGTTCTCTTATTGTTGGCATGAGCTGCGGGGCTCCGCTGCCGTTTATGCGTAAAAGTGTGCGAACTCCGTCCGCAGCTGTTGAGGAACTTTCCACAGTTTGATAGAATGTTGGAGTGGGGTGTTTGGACTGTATACATTACACTGAGGAGTGTCGGAGCGCTTTCTTTTCACAGGCAATCTGAGTCATAGCGCGCTACGCTGTATGTCTAACCTTTAGAGTGGAAGAGCGCCTTTGTTCTCGTGACACTGAACGAAGAAGTGAAGGACAGCGTCAGTGGCTACCGCCTTGCCTTAACTGCACTACATTTCTTGGTAAATGATCAATCTTTTCCTGGAGGGGCCTGACAAGTCTCTTAGCCGCGCCGTGTCCCATTACACGCGATGATATTTTCTTCTCAATGTGAGCGCAGAGACGGGAAAAGGGGGCAAACGTGGAACACAAATGTTGTAGTTGGACCCAACCCAAGCCTACTCTCCCCTCATTTGGCTTATTAAAGTCAAATGCGTGGGCCTTCTGCCCCATGGTTTTCACACTGACCTGCTCTTCTGAGAATGCAGCATGTCTACAGGCTCATCTACGTCCTTAAAAAAATAAAGGTTCCAGAACGGTTCTTGGCTTGGATGTACGGTTCAAGGAGAATCCTTTAATAGGTATGGAACCTCTACATTATGTGGAACTTCTTTAAACAGATACATCTCCTTTTTGTAAAGAACCATCCATTGAAATCTAGAGGTGGTTTTGCTCCCCATGATACTTTTTGGGACCTAATTTTTAAGACTTTAAAAGCCTCGTGCATATGCACTATATACAACAATCATGATTTCTCATTTCTAGGTGATTGTAAGCTACTTTTGCTTCTTTCGTTTTTTTATACCTTCTCCTCAGATGACCTCGACTTGCACGTATGGTGGGCCAAGTGTCCGACACACTGCCAGAGGTGAACTTAAGGCCCTCTTCAATTTATCCCATTTATTTATTCTACTCTCAAACAATACAATTGGCCACATGCACTAATGGGGGACATCATTGAATTCTCCTCACAGCATGTGTATATATCTATGTGCATACGTGTTTGTTCAGCAAGGAGCAAGGAGAACCTGAATTTTCTTGGTGTTTGGCAGCAGATGAGACAGCCCCAGCGGCAGTAAATTAACACTATTAAACTGAATCATACATTCCACCCTGACAAGCACATCTTCACCCATGAAACCACAACGGAGGGATACGCCGCCGGCGAACTGGCACCGGCAGCCAAATATGTTCTTAAAGCCTAGTTCAGGCCCACGTTGTGCAATAGCCAATGGTAGAAGCCAAAGACGGCCGTACGCTCGCCACATTGGCCACTCACCGCAGAGGAAGTGCGCACATCGTCACTTTGCCTCCTTCCAGACCTCAAAAAAACGAAGGCTTTATCTTGAGCTTAGCTTCAGCACTCTATTAGCGCTTTGCCCCATCGAAAATTCAGAGACAGGCTTGTGTCCATCACTGCCAGACACTTTGGGTGGGCTCTCCCATGTCTCTCCCCCAGCCTCCAAACCTCCGCAGCCTATTGATATTAAAAAAACCACAGGTATTTGGCCGTCGTCAAGTGCATTATATCTTTTAGGCTTTTCCACTCACACCGTGGCAGCCACTCGACTCAACTGCATGGCAGAACATCAAGCTTTTATTTTTGCAAATAATTTTGAGTATGACAGAGATTTGATCAATCGATCCTCAAGGCTAAAGCAATTAGCGCTCGCAATACTCATCACTGACGCATTTAGGCTGTGCCACGAAGAGAACAAGCAATCACAGTTCCATCAACCTACAATAGAGCTTCAGTAATTGCTCAAGGCTCCAAAACCACAGGCCAATTGCATGTTTCCTCTGTTCCCCACTGTAAGACCTCTTGCCTAGCTCATAAAGTGAGAATAATTGATATTTAGGCCTTGCCAGAGTTTATCCACTGTTGCACGAGAGACGCTCTCTGTGTGTGCGTTTGTGTGGGTGCATGTGTGTGGATCTCGTTTCTGTCACAATATTTCATGATAATGTTTGAAAACGATTATCATCCTACTTATTATTTCTATGGGAACAAATCCTTTGGCCACTACAGTGATAAGTGGAGAAGATAATGCGATCCAATCCATATTCCACTTAGCACCAGAAAAACTAGGCAATATATGCAAGTGTCAGGATAAGTTTACTGTAAAAGTAGATTTTCATTCAAGGACATTAAATACCTCACAATAAAATGTGTAACTTTAAATGCTAAACATCTGTACTTTATTTTCTGTCAATTATTTAGACCCTTTAACTTGTATTGGAAGTGCTTAAAACATGTAGCACATAACCAATTATTATGATTCCAGTTTCCAAGAAGCCTATTATTTGCTTATCTGTTACTTTACAGAGTTCAACATGTACCAGTGAACCAAAATATTATTATATTGATTATCTCATGAGAACAGTACATGTCAAGGTCTGGGATATGTTAGATGGTAAATGAACAGTCAGTTCTTGTAGTTAACGTGCTGGATGCAGGAGAAATGGACAGGCGTGAAGATCTGAGCAACACTGGCAAGGGCCAAATTGCAATGGCTAAATTATTGGGTTGAAGAATTTCCAAAACAGCAAGGTTTGTGGGTTGCTCACAGTCAGCAGTGGTGAGAACCTACCAACAGTGACAGGGTGTTGGGCGGCCAAGGCTTATCGATGCGCGAGGGCAACAAAGGTTGTCCCATCTGGTCAGAACCAACAGAAGGGCTACTGTGGCATAAAGCATTGAAATTTTTAATGAGGGACGAATGTGTCACAGCGTACAGTGCATCCCTGCTCTATATGGGGCTATGGAACCACAGACCAGTCAGAGTGTCTATGCTAACCCCTGTCGGCTATCAAAAGTGCCTACAAGGTGCACGTGAGAATCCAACCTGGACCTTAGAGCAGTGGAAGAAGGTTGTCTGATCTGATCAGTCCCATTTTCTTCTATATCACGTGGACGGCCGTGATGGCACAGGATGCACTGTGGGACGAAAACAAGCCGATGGAGGAAGCGTGATGCTCTGGGCAATGTTCTACTGGGAAATTCCAGGCATTTATGCGGACACCAATTTGACACCTAACGAAACATCATTGCGGTCCAAGTACGCCCCTTCATGGCAGTGACATTTCCCAATGGCAGTGCCCTCTTTCAGCAGGACATTGCACCCTGCCACATTGCACGCATTGTTTGGGAATGGCTTGAGAAACATGACGAGTTCAAGGTGTTGTCCTGGCCTCTAAATTCCCCAGGTCGAGCATCTGTAGGACGTGTTGGAACAATAAGTCAGACCCTGAACCAGAACCATGCAATTTAATGGTCTTAAAGCCAGAGTGGGGCACTGAGGGGCAGAGCACAGTTCGGTGATTTCCCTGTTCTAGCACACCAACTAAACCTGGTAATTTACTGATGAGTTGAATCAGGTGTGCTTGAGCAGGTAAATCACCAATCTGTACAGGAATCCAGCCCTCCAGAACCACAGTTCCCCACTCCTGGCTTAAAGGATCTGCTGTTAATGTTTTGGTGCCAATACCACAGGGCACCTTTTGAGATCTGGTACAATCCATGTCTCGGCGAGTTGGAGCTGTTTTGGCAGCACATAGAGGACCAACAGCATATTAGGCAGGTGGTCATGATGTTCTGGCTCATTGGTGTAGATGTACAAAAGCTTCATTATTCAAATGTTGCCATAGTCTTGGCCGGAGATCAGAAAACACCTCAACATGCTTGGAGGAGAACGCTAACTGCCAATTCTGTCACATCAGCTAACAGATGCCCCTATGGCCAGGAACACACTGAGGGAGGGGCATCTTACCCACCTAGAGAATTTAGGACTAGATATGCTTTCTTCAGCTGCCAGCAATGGAAGGCTGTGGTATCAAACTCTCAATCTCCCGTTGATTAGATAGGTGCGCTTAGATAGATGCGCCACCCGGGAGCCATGTTTGGTGTTATTAATTATGCTCAATTATGCTCTTAATCGACGAGGAGAAATACGAGTTACACAAAACTCTAAATGTTTTACACATTGCAGATGACTACTAGCTGTAATATAATTATGGTACCGATACTCCAATAAGAAAACAATCTAATGGAAAAGTAAATTTGAGCAAATAACTAATTTGTTATTATATAACAAATAATTGTTAGAATCGCTAATAATTCAGTTCAAGCACAACATTTCTTGCAAAATATAGGCTATTTCATATTAAAACAAACAAACAAAAAATGAGTTTCCCCCATTGTGGATGATAAAGTAAGCCTAATCTGTTCTAATCTAATCTGATTAAAACATCGGGGACAATACTGAGGAGACAGTGCTCACAAACACCCCTTTTCTAAATATAAACCTTTGGTCATAAAGCTTTCATAAGGATTTCACATCACAAAGCTTTGTCACTCTCTCTGGGACTTCTTTTACCTCGTGGGCCAACATCCTGTTTTTCTCGATTGGCTTGCAATTGGATCCGAGCAGCCAAAAGAGCAAGATAAAGCCATTATTATCAAATATCACATGGGTTAGGATGTCAAGAGACAGAAGAGCACAATGACACACACGCACACACACATAGAAAATAACAGAAAGCCACAGAAACCCATTTTGAATCCCAAACCCCCACCCCCAACAATCCTCAACATATCATGTCTGTTAACAATGTCCAAGTGTCTAAATTGTGACAGATAAATGGATGAATGTTTAGGGTTATACAACCAGCAGATAGCTGTCTTTCACTGGACAGGCAGCACTGGGTCAGAGCCATGAATAAATGCCGTATTCGGAGAGGGCATCAGACGACAGTTTTCCATCTCATATAGCCGAGAATAATAGGAAGATCTAATGACAAATATATTATCCCGTTTCACACCAGCAGTGCCTTTCTCAACCTTCCTTCCCTCCTCTAATGTGTTGCATTGTGAAAAATGAAATAGTTGTAAGCTTGTTATTGTGCAAAAGATATATTCCACATAGTTGGACATTATTATTGCTGGACAAACACTTAACCCCCCAACCCTGGCCCCTTTTTGTCCCGTGACACCAAAAGGAAAGGCACCAGGTGACTATGAATCAAATAGTGACAAAATAATAAAATTCCACAGTGATAAGCAGGATTTCCATTCGGGCCAAATCTGCTGACAGGGCCCTAAGCGTCCCGGGGGCGGGGAGGGATCTATTTTGGCGTTGAGCTCGGTGTCAGCCTCTTTAGGGGGAGAGAATTCAGATGATTCTTGAACCCGATGTCAGGCCCGCACTTATTCCAATTACAATTACAGCAATGCAAGAAACAACAACAGCAAGACATAAACAAGTCAAGGGATGTGGTCTTCGTCCAGCAAGGCGTTTGCCTCTGCCTGATTGAAGCGAAGCAGTTTTCCCTACCACTACATCAAAATACGCTGCTTGCCAGAGTGTCAGTTTGCCTAAAGATATCATGAGTGTACAGGGAGGAAATGATTAAAGGTAGAAAAAAAGAAAGAAAACAGCAGCATTAAGCTTTTCCAACCATCATGTTTAACTGAGTATTGTTTGCCACTAATTGAGCTAGGCATGCCCATGACTGGAGGCACAACACCTTGATCTGATCTTGCAAAAGAGCCTGTTTGCTGTTGAGGCTGATACAGAAACAACACTGTAAACTCCCCTACATTTATGGAGAAACCTCCCCTATTCTACAATGAGAACTCTGGTATTAATCCATTAAACTGCAGGCTGAGTATTTAGATAGTAATCTAAATACGTATTCAATAACTACTTTAAATTAATATGAAACTTTGAAAGTTGTGTAGTTATGAAAGTGAAGAAATGAAGTGTGGGCCTACATATAGACATTTGCAATTTAAAGGGTAAGAGGTTGCAATGTTGTTTTGCTATTCAGTGTGCTACCCACCATAGCCATAAAATGCAATTCCCGCCTGTTTTGGAGGAGGCCCCCAGTTGAAATCTGCATTTTCTTCTTCAGACATTTTGATGGAAATGTGTATGATCTGCAAGCGCAAAGTGAACTGGATTTCATTTTCTCCCAATTTATTCACTGTCGATTCCACACACTAGTTAGGTCTCATCTAATCACACATTGTGCTTTCTCAGAGACACATAAAGCCAGCAGGGGGATCTTTTCAGACTGCCACTAACATAACCTCATTCAACGCAAACTGCTAATTATGTTACGTCAGCTAACAGACACCCTCGTTGGCTGGTGATGGGGGAGAGGGAGGGCCATCCTACCCAACCAGAGAGGCCAGTTTTGCTCTCTAAGACTCCCAGGCACGGATGGCTGTGGCTTCACCAGGGGTAGAACTTGTAATCCCCCAATGATAGGGTCAAAGCTTAGACAGTTCCACCAATCAGGAGGTGAACCAGATTGTCGTCTTCACAGAGCAACTGAACATTTATAAAAGCATTTTTATTAAACATTATGTTGTTATTGTGACAGTTGTACATAATTTCTTGGTATCAGGAAAGGTGCAGTTGTGCCATTTTATCTCAGCCCGGTTATATTTGTGTAGAGATGTAAAATGTTTTCACAGCAGGAGGTTCTCACCACTCTCCTTTCACTCCTCATTGCCCACTCACAGCATTTTAAACTCAGAAAGCCAACAGTGTGCTAGATAATCTGATAACTGAGCTACTGGTAAAATGTTTACTATATGGGAAAACTATGGGAATTATTTTTATTATATAAACTTTGTGGATGCTTTTTCTCATTCAGATTATATTAAGTAAAAGTTTATACTTAGTTTCTATTCTACTGGCTGAATGGCCACAAGGGGGCCTCAAGAAAGAGGCTAACTATACAGAAAATTATTCGATGAATAGTTTCTATCAGCAAGTTTGAGTCTGCGCTCCTGACTTTTTCCATTTTAAAAACAAGACAATGCAAACAACTTTGCATCCAATGCAAATCATTACAAAATATCTTCTATTTTACTTAGAAACACAAACGTGGTGTGGAGTAAAAGTTTTGAATGTGCACTTCTGACATAATTTCTCTGCTTGTTTCAGTGAGTTACAAGTGAGAAACAATTACACCTTGCTTTTGTTATTGCTGGCGATAACTGCAAATTCTCATTGTTAAATGATTCAGTGTCATCAGTGTTTGGTTTGGTTCTTTGAATACATAAAGCAGTAAGATCCCAATACAGCAAGAGAATTGAAGTTACATGGAAAGTTCGTATTTGGGCAAGCTCATCAACATTAGAAGAGATGAGCCGGGTCACTGGCACATCTTCAAGCGCAGGAGCAGTACTCAGAAAAGGTGCTTCTCCGAGATACCACGTCAAAGACGAGGATTAACTGAAAGACTCAGCATCATTGCTTCCCAGCTTTGCCCTTGTCTTCAGGTTTAAGTTGTCAAAGGCCTGACAAAGTCTTGTTCATTTACTCTCCCCTTTTCCAGACCTCCCTGTTCTGGCATGCTGCCAGCATGCCCCCAGTCACCTCCTCGCACAGCATGCGTGCGCACTAGGTACATCAGGCAAGAGAGAGAGAGCGAAAACTGCTGCAATCTCTTTTCCTCTCCAGGGGGAACTATTTAAGGGTTCTTCTGCACTCTTAACAAATAAAGGTGCCAAAAAAGGTTCTTCAGAGCAATCTGTTAGAGAAGAACCACTTTTGGATCCGCACCCCGAAAAAAAAAAAAATCTTTAAAGAACAGTTTTGTAAATGAGACGTATAAGTGTGAAAAATTCAAGAAGTTTAAAGAACCTCAAGCTTCACTCATGGTTCAGATCTAAAAAAATCCAGGTGTTTCTGTCCATCATTCCACTGTGAGAAGACAACTCAACACAATGAGTCCCATTGTGTTGAGTTGTCTTCTCACAGTGGGGCTGAAAGGGTGTGTAGCTGTCAACTTGGATTTTTTTGGATTGTGAAAATGCAACAAACTTCTAAGAAAGAACTTGAAATTATTTTATAATAGGTCTCTGACTTATTACTATTATCTGACTTTTATGGTCATTTGCATGGCGCTATAGAAGAACCATTTTCAGGTTCCTTCGGTTCTTTAGGTTCCTTAAATAATTTTCTGTAAATTAGATGGGTGACTGTGAAAAACCTTACAATTCACAGAACCACCACGTAATGTAAAGGTTCTAGGAAAAACCTTTAAATTGGTATAGAACATTTACATTGTGCAGATTTAATTGTGAATATGAAAGGGATCCAAAAGGGGTGCTATAACATAGCTCAAATATGGCTTTGTGGTATCTTTTTCTTAAAAGTGTAATGTAAGTGCTCTATATAGTGTAAGAGAAGCCTTTTTAGTGACACATCTGTAGAACCCCTTTTAGAAAATGCATGCAAGCCACAGTAACAACAGGTTCTCTAAACACTAACCAGACCAAAGTGGGTGGTATGGTGAGTTATCATCTTTCCATTACAAATGAAGTAATACACAGGGAAAAACTACCGTTTGCACACTGGATCTGACTTATGAACACAAAATATTACACATACTAAACTTTATGGCATCAAGTTGATAAGTAAGAATACTCGTCAACCAAATCTACAGCGATTTTGTTATAAAACATTACAAAATGACAAAATCAACTATATATTTGAATGACTTTATGAAAGTAGGTTCTGTACCTTATTATTTTTTCCTTACACATTGGAAACTACTGCATTGCTGTCAGGCAGGTGCACAGACAGATCCAGGTGGGGCTTCAGCTTTTGCCCTTTTGACCTAAACGAGTGTGTTCTAGGTCTTGGGGTATAATAATTGTATTTTATATGGACTGCGTCATTCCTCAATATCAGTTTCTGCATGGCAAGGCCCTAGGTGACCCTTCATCACTTTTGAGCGCCCCCTTTGATGTAGTACTATGGAAATTTCCACCTCAAACTCTGACTTATCATGGACATTTGAATCATCACAGAGCTGGAAATCCTATCAATAAAGCTCTGATGATCTCTTTAAGAAAGCGTCTCATTCCATAATGTGGCTATTTTGAACAGCAACCAAACAAACCACAGTAAGGGATGTTAATAACTTACTAAACCAAGTTTCTTGTATTGTATTCTTGTATTTGCAACTCTAGTGCTTACAGCTATTTGATATCATAGTGGGTAATGTTATAGTCTTGTACACAGAAAATTAGGGTTCAAATCCCTGATTAGGTAATAATGGAAGTTGCCAGCTGCCACCTTAGAAAAAGCCAAATACTACATTTGGTTTCCTCTAATACATAATTACTGTCTCTCTTTTTAAGAGTGCTTGCAATACACTGTAAATTAAGTTTATGTTCATGTAGTCCTGTTTTTCCCCTGAGTCTGTACCCCCCAAAATGTCTATACAAGGGCCTGTTTGCTATATTAGGGTACAATGCAATATTTAAACCTGCAACTCTCTGGCATTAACTTACCCCAGCACCCATCCATTGCACATCATAATTTTTCCAATATTATCATAACTGCTATGTTCAAATCCATACTCTAAATCATGTATGTTTCTGTGTTCCACTTTGAGTGACCTCACCATAATGTCTTGGCTTTGTGGTCGCTCCTCAAACTGCAAAGAAGTTCTAAATTATTCAGACAGTGGAATTCTTATAAAACAAATATCTTTTTTTTTTTTTTTTTTAAGATTGGAGATTACAAACAGGACAGGCAGTTTGAGGAGTAGGCTCTCACATCACTGCTACAGTGTTAGCTGATGGAAAGGGTTGTGTGGGGGAATGACTGTCAGTATCAAACCGCAGAACACCCCATCCCATCCCCTAGCCCTATACACACATGTGGTCTCAATTAGAAAAAAAAATCTTGTTTTTACCCACCACTGAATAGAAAGGAAGGCTCTCAGGGCTGTTGTTTGTTGGCCAGACCTGCTGGAGAAATGGGCAGCTGTTCAATTTTACATAAATCGCGCCACTGTTTACTTACTTTTAAACAAAGAAGACTTCAAAGGCCAAAGAATGAACAGTGGATATTATTTTAATCATCGTAGTTTTTTCAAATCATAGTTTATTCAGACGGGCTAAGAGTGTTTTGCATGTGTTTAGAGTATTTTGCACATTAGTACTATTTACTTTTATGCATCTAAATCACTTTTTTGTGGTTGCAGCAAAAGGAATAAAATTCCTCCCTCATTGCCTTTGGATGGTAAACAGTTGAAATGTGTCAAGTAGGCAGGCACTATTCCTATCCATGTGCCTTTTGGGAGACTGATGTAGTAGGTCTAGTCTGGATTTATAAAAATGTATTCCCCTGGTATAATTATCATTTGCATACATCAGATCTGACACAGTTATATACAATATTATGCATCCATAAACTTTACAAGTTGGAGAGTAAAATCTAAAAGTATCTTTACACCAGTAAAGATATAAAACATTGCAAAATATAGCAAAATGACAAAGTGAAATAAATCAACTGCAACATAAAATCAAATAAATGAGGAAAGAATAAAACTAAAATGTGTTTTACTCATAAATGAAAGTACCTCCTTTCATGAGAAGCTATAAATTTAAAGCATTTAAACAAGAAAAAGTTGTTGTTAATGTTACGGTGTTATTGAATCAGAGCAGAAATGGTAGAATGTCTCACAAAGGTTGTTTAACAAACCCTGAATTGAATCAAACAAATATATATGATTCAGTATGACCAATTTGATGATATAACATTACAAAGATAAAGGACCCAGTAGAGAACCCTGGAGAACACCATTAACAAAAGGCAGTTAACTGGTGATCCAACAGAATGCAAGCGTTATATATGACAGAATTTCTATCCATGTTGCAGCACATAACAATAAAGAGAAGTTACTGAAACTGATTTTTCAAACATCCTAATACATGCTAATTTACAATATATCCTAATAAAGTGATTAGTACAGCCCACACTGACACTTAAGACCACAGAAGGTCTTTCTTTTGTACCCCACACAGCACATGCATTCCTCTCTTAGTCCATTTCTGCTTACTTCCCAATGCTGTCTGTTGGGGAATTAAGCAGGAGCTGTCGCCCCTGGCTTTCATTGGGAACCAGACTGTGTTCTCAGAAGGCCTGCACAAGTGTGTGGGAGAGACAGAAGACAAACAAGCAGCACTGGGACCCAGGGGGATCACGGGGCAATAAGGTGGGGGCTTTGGATCAAAGTGTACCTGCCCCTCGGGCCTTTTGGTGGAACACAAGCTGCTGCCAGCCCTGGAAAGGCTAAAGACGAAAGCCCTGGGCTCAAACGGTCATCCAACATCATTTTCGAGGGCTTTTTTGTTTGGTTTAATAACCCAAGACTAAAAGAGGAAAAACATCCCTCGTGTGAACATGAAATTGAGACACTGTCAGAGGTTATTTAGACAGTCTGCTCCCTCACTTGGCATTGCTGGCCATTAGGTAGTGTGAGAAACCCATTCTGCGCATCATTTTATAGCTGAAAGCATAAAGCACAGGAGTGCGATGGAGCTGCAGCCTATCCTGGAAGACAATGTCACAGAATTTCTCATTCAGTTGACATTTCAATAGGCTGCAATTTACCAAGGATAATCTAAGAGGTTTTGTAATATTTAATTAAAGCATGCAGATAGTTACTGACCCTTAAACATAAAGGTGTCAAAGAGGATTCTTTGGAGTGACAGCATTGAAGTACCAATTGTGGTTCCCAAAAGAATCAATGAATGGATAGTTCTTTAGAAGACCATTTTTGAAAATGAGATCCAAGTGTGAAGAACCTTACAAAGATGAAAGTGTAGCTGTTTTTTAGCTGTTTTGGGGCAGAAGGTCAGCCTTGCTAAATTACATTACATTCATGGGCTACTGACAAGCTCGTTGTCCATCAGACAATGTTGACGATTGAATATATGATCAGAATATAAACAATGGCATGTCTCATAAAGCTGTAATTGTAGAACCTCAAAGTGCACCTCTATGGTAAGTGAACCTGATAAAATGGACCCCCTCAGGACCACCACAGAGTAGGTATTTTTGAGTGGTGGATCATTCTCAGCACTGCAGTGACACTGACGTGGTGGTGTGTTACTGTGTGTTGCACTGGTATGAGTGGAGCAGACACAGCAGTGCTGCTTTGTCCACTGTTTTAGACGCTCCTACCGTTTAGATGTAAAGTCAAAGACAGTAGCTCATCTGTTACTATACAGTTTTTTGTTGGTCATCCTCTAGTCCTTCATCAGTGGACACAGTAAGCTGCCCAAAGGTTCTATTGGCTGAATAGTTTTGGTTTGTGGACTATTCTCAGTCCAGCAGTGACACTGAGATGTGTAAAAACTCCAGCAGCAACGCTGTGTCTGATCCACTCGTACCAGCGCAACACACTCCACCACCTAAATATTACCTGCTCTGTGGTGGTCCTGTGAGGGTCCTGGCCTTTGAAGAACATGGTAAAAGGGGGCTAACAAAGTATGCAGTGAAACAGATGGCCTACAGTCTTTGTACTTACCATATAGGTGCACTTTGTAGAACTAATAAAGAGCTGATAAAATGGACAGTGAGTGTAGATACAAGGAGATCTACTTAATGAAGTAGCTGGTCGGAGTACATACTACATACCCATAGCATTTAGAGCCTGTGCTGGACACCCTAAAACAAATAAATACGACTGCTTTCGAAAGCTACTGCTTCATCATTTCCAATAATTGCTGACCTTTTCAATAGCCTTTTCATACTCAATAAAAAAGTGAGAAGCATTCCCGCCCACTGAGTCACTGCGGTTCACATGTGCTGCTAATGCAGTAATCACCTGTAAACACTGAAGGGAAACCCTTTACAGAGTCGTTAAACTGAACCCCCTCTTTTTCTCCACAGAGGCCTCAACAGGGGTTCAAGTGTTTGGGAAACTCTTTTCGCATTTGTTGATGCTACAATGCACTGTAGATTTAGTGTATTATTAACAGGGTCATATTTCCACGTCTGTGGAAACAACCTGGTGTTCTCTGTCATGGGTGAAAGAGAGGAGAGGAAGCGTGGCTCATGGAAATGTGCTCGCCCTCACAATCCTCTGTTGTTCATGAAGCCCACCATTCACACACACAGTGGGGTTAGTCATAGTCTTTAAGTATGACCTGCGAAACACTTTGGAATCGAGCCCATTTCTACTTTTACTGCATGAAGAGACTGTGAATAAGGAATATAAACAAGCGGATTTTTCTTACTTTGGTCTTGTATGCTTGCAGGTAATGGATGCTCTGGTTCAAACACAGTTCCAGTCTTGTTTGTCACCGTAATATATTATAATCTAACTTTTATGCACTGGTTGTCCTCACAAAACTGCTATATGTGTTTCTATATTAGAAAATCATAAGGTGCAATGTTCAAATGGCTATCACAAAAGTGCACTCTATCACTATATCAGTATATCCAGCTGTAAGCTGCAGTCGTTCTGGAGGGACATAACACTCAAATGTGAAACTGTACTACATGGCATGTCGAATCATGAATGCAACAATGACTGTGACTTAAAAAAAATTATATACCAGTTGATACTTTTTGTGAAATACTTTTTTTTATGAAATACTTTAATACTTTTTATGAAATACTTAATAAGAAATACTTTTTATATTTACATACTTAAACACTAAACATTTTTCCCATCTTCTATAAAGTTACCATGTCTAACATACAGTATACTCTTAAAGGGAACGTCCACCAATTTTTCAAAATGGTTCTTATCTTATTCTTATCTTATTCTTAGTTTAAAGTTAAGATTTTGGCCTAGTATTTTTAAACTCCATTGTTGGAGGAGAGACAGTGGGGAACCATCAAGGCCTTCTAGGCCTTAAGAGAATGTCATTTATGTGAAATGAAAAATACGCTTTTAGTTTAATTTAATCATCATATATGTTGTTTTTAAACTCTGTAAGTATTTAAGTAATTTTCTTGTTTAACCGCTTTGGATGGAACCAAAGGGTTAAATTCTTGAACACCCAACAGGAAATTGTCCAATAAGAATTTTTTTTTGTCACTGGTATGTAGGTAGATATACCCAGCTGAGCTCTCCCATTGGTTAGACCTTCAGGAGCTGAACTGAGGTCCTAACATGTCAGATTAACCACTAACATATTTAGGAAGTAACAGTGGAATCAACAAATTACATTTTGATTTACAATGGGTGGGACCAACTTAGAGGAGAAAAAAGGTCACTCTAGGCCTTCTGGAAGTCCTGAATACGTCACTGACAGTGAAGCATTGGCAACATTGGTAGCCTGACTAATGTATTCCAGGCAGAGTTAAAACAGTTGCTGCAGCTCTTATGCCAAGAGTCAAATATGCTAATGTCTGTTACAAGTTCACATACAACATAGAACTTCTTTTACAAACATTACGTGTGTTACATTTCATTTGTTCCTCAAATGTCCATGTTTAATCTAGAACAGGCAAAAAAGTGACTTGCCGTTAGCTTAGCACTAGCAGACTACTGAAATCCTATAATGATGCTAGCAGAAATTAACATTATTGGTGAAGTGCTTTTTCCTTTTTTTTTTTTGCGTTTTCCTTATTTTTTATGAGGTTTTGAGGTTTGTGACCTGAACTAAAGGCCTAGTTCTAATGGTCATGGTTAACCCCTGTGGAGAGGTACATGCTGGGAATTGTAAGGCAAAATAGTATCCAAAAAAAACTATTTATTTTATTTATTATTTTTTCAACTTCTATTAATTGTTATCAACATTACATGTAAAAACTTGTATATGTTCACTGGTTGCTTGAGCAAATAAAATGTGTTGTAGACATCGTGACCACTGGTTCCCATCACCACCACTGCAAAGAAATCAGAGTCAGTATAATGTCTCTACAATGAAACATTTCACATGAAAACAAGGTTCAGTGTTCTTTCTTTGTTCTCAAAACTAGGTTCTTTTGAGTAATGTCATATAGTTTAAAGAACCTTCAAGTTAAGTTAAGGTTCTCTACCAATTAAAGTCTTCTTTTCCTAAAACCACAAAGAGCCATTCTGAAACTTTTCAAGAGTGTAGAAAGCTCAGTCAGATGGTGAACCGATGGTGTGCATGTTGTCTATAGCTGAGGCAATAACTGTGTAAGACACAGATCCTGTGTCTTATTTTACGTAAGAGGGTGGCTTGGTTACGGACTGACACAAAGTCTAGCCCTCTCAGACAAGGCAGCTAAGAAGATGAAGCGCTAACAGTTGAGCCATTCCTTCCAAAACATCCTTATTTTAAACACTCAAATGTTCCTCCGAAACAGCTGCTGCGCACAAAATGTAGGGGCGCCTATGGTTCTTGCAAACAGCCTCTCTATGGGTGAAAACCCATGACGCAGGCAATAAGACTTTCCTTAACGCACAACAGTGTCCCCTCCCCACCGTCCCTGGGCTTTCCATCTGGTTTTCTGCCTCCGTGTAGGACTTGTTTAATTAAAGTCTGAACACAGGTGTACACTCAAGGAAAATGTTCCTGACTGTGTTAGCCTGTAGGCTGGCACTAGGTAATTTCAGTTGCAACATGAGCTCCTCTTCATAGCCAGCGTTACTGACGAATTCCAAAGTAAATGGAAGAAATTCTGTAAATGTGCTGGAATACAATCCATTTCTCTGTAACAGAATATATCATTTGCAATGCATTAGTAGTTGTTTTTGGGCCCAGCGTGAAGGTTACGACAATTTTCAAATACAACTGAATTCATGGAAACCTTGAGAGTTATGCCATGGAACCTTGAAAATGATAATTAATCCAATTTTCAATTCTGGGTAAACAGTTTACCATCTGATTTTGAGCACTGGCTTTAAACA
>JAILXH010091115.1:2237-19988 GCA_023558415.1 Piaractus mesopotamicus | reverse complement strand
TGAATCAACTGTGAATCGAAACTAAAGCTTTTAACACACATTTCTGTGGAGCAGTGTCTCCAAAATGAGCTCTGAGTTAACAGTCACAGAAGCTCTGGAACAAGACGCTGCAGAGGTTCAATCTGCACAGCTCCGCTTTCTCGTCTCGCTTGCAGTGTTTACTGTCTGAGAGGAGAATAACACCGTCTCAAATCACTCAATGTCCCCTACATAGTGCACTACTTTTTAAACAAACACGATCATCATTAACAAGCAGTTGAGTTTTAATTAGGGAATTTATAACCTTTTGTTAATGTTGATTATAGATGACTTAGTCGAACATTTCTTGCACTCTTCGGGTGAAGGATTTTCTGTTTCTGCCACAGCTCAGATGCATCGTTAATTTTAAGTTATGTTTTAGTTTTAAAATGACAATAATGCTGCAATTGCAGTTCGGACAGAAATCCCTCGAGTGCAGCACTTCTTAGAAGTAGTAATTTTCCATTAAGACCCACCTCAGAGATGGTCGAGATTTAGTTCTCTATGCAGGGAAATCCCTAGTTAACGTAATTAATAATAATAATAATAATAATAATAATAATATAATTACAACACTAATAATAATAATAATATTAATAACAGTAATAATAATAATAACAGTAATAATAATACATTTGCTATTCTTTTGTTTAGAGTATTACAAGTATTGTAAGTAATACAAAAGTAATACTACAAATGTATTGACTATATTTTTTTAACGTTTATGCAAACAAAAAGTGCATATTGCTGCCAGTTCTATTTGTGTTGGTGAAACGAGTTTCAGTTTGTGTATCAGTATTTATTTATTTATTTATTTATTTTACTTTTCAACACATTTGAACAATATTGCGATAATACCGATAATCGTGATAATTTTGGTCATGATAATCGTGATATGAAATTTTAATATCATTTCATCTTTAAAATCAACATAAATCCTCTGCCACGGATGATCAGGCCATCTCCAAGGGTGCACTGGTGCGGAGCTTGGAAGGGGTCTGTTCATTTGGCACACCTTAAAACTGCTGATCATTTCCTCTACTTCCTGATCAAGATATGGCCACCAAAAATGGCTCCTCGCTTTACTCTTTACCATCCCTAACTGCTGTTCATGTCGTTATTCAATAAAGAATGTGGGTGGGATAATTACTCTCTACTCTACTGGCTGCAGTGTATGTGTACTGGATATGCTGCAATGTGGGCACATACAAAACTCTACTTATACTGGTGTTGTGCCAAATTCTGACCCCCCAGCAGAATCCGACTCCCCTTTGCGTGCACCCGCGTCATGAGGCATATGGACGCTACAGGTGGCAATTTCAGTTGTTTCTATGTATGAATAATTGCTAATCTTTAATTATCCTTCACAGCAAACAGCACAGCAGGACATAAAGCCAAACAAGGAGTCTTACAGTGATATAAGTGTATTACATTTCATTAATTTAATGTAAAGAACAAAAGACTTCTGTTGTTAACGCAGCACTCAGGAGGACTGAACGCCTTTCAATCATGATAGGCTAAGTATAACAAGAACACTTTAAACACAGTTTCAATTCTTAAGTCTGGAGCAATAACAAAAACTTGCTATAACCAAGTTCACCTGTGACCATGTGATGCTGCAGTATAACTTTTTTTCTTGTCAATATTGGACAGCCTGACCTTTATTTCTCTTTTAATGAGATATTAGAGATGTGAAATTAAATATACATATATCCCAATTTAACTTAATTATCTAGCTAGGACAAATCTAGAGTGCTTAATAAAAAACCTAGGCACAATTTACAGTACATGTCAGCAAACTATAAAGGTTTTTGTGATTTGGATAGCTCCTATTAGCTAAACTTTAGTAGATAGCAAACTTGGCGAGCTCATAGAGACCATGGGCCAGGGGCCAGACTAGGCAAGGCGGGCGAAATTTACAGTACATGTCAGCAAACTATGAAGGTTTTGTGATTTGGATAGCTCCTATTAGCTAAACATTTAGTGAATAGCAAACTTAACGAGTTCACAGAGACCAGGGGCCACATTACAAAAACTTCCAATCTTTTTGTCTTAAGTTAAGACAGGTCAAGATAAGATTTTTCACAAATTTGTATTACAGCATCTTATCTCTAGTTAGGAAATCTTAACCTTCTCAACTGTAGTTTACAACCAACTGTCATACCTGTTACCAAGCAACAGACCACATGCACAGCTGAAAAGTAAACACATAATCAAAGTTATCAAGTTAGTTAGCTAGACAGCTAGCTACCATTAGTGATGTAAAAAGGTAAAACAAAACTAAAGCACAATAAACTTTAAGTAATAAATATTGTGACAGCACTTCACTCTGTTTATCAGAGTATCGCTGCTCTCTAGTTTCAGTTTCAGTTCCTGATCCAAACTGATAGATTCAGTCTTCCCCAAAAAATTTAGCCCTAACATTATTCCACCTAATAAACAGCAACACATTCAGCTCTGTCTCAGGCCTAAACTGGCCTGCCTGCAGTCCAGACCTGTCACCCACTGAAACATTTGCCACATTTTGAAATGAAAAATACGACAAAGGAGACCCTGAACGGTTGAGCAGCTGAAATCCTATATCAAACAAGAATGGGAAAACATTTTACTTTCAAAACTACAGCAGGTCTCCTCAGTTCCCAAATGCTTACAGAGTGTTGTTAAAAGAAGAGATGCTAAAACACAGTGGTAAACATGCTCCAGTCCCAACTTTTTGGGAATGTGTTGTTGGCATCAAATTAAAAATGCCTGTATATCTTTCAAAAAACAATAAAATATTTCAGTTTCAACATTTGATATGTTGTCTTTGTAGTATTTTCCTTTAAAAATATGGTTTACATAATTTGCACATCATTGCATCCTATTTTTATTTACATTCTACACAGTGTCCCAATTTTTTTGGAAATGGGGTTGTATATTGCGTGTGAAGACATTAACACAAAAGAGGCCAATGAAAGAGAGTGGTAAAGAGGAGATGGATTTAGTTTTTTGGGGAATGATAGATGGTGTAACCCAGAAAATATAACTGTTAAAGCATATGCTGTTAGACTGCTGCCATATCACATGCTGTGGTCAAACTTGTACTATAGCGTGTAACAGTGAGCGCATTTACATGCACTCAATAAACCGATCATAATCATATTTCTGCAGTTATCTGATTATTTAAATGGTCATGAAAACACCATACTCCGATCTAGAAATCCGATTAAGACATCTGATAAAGCGAGCTGGATTTTAGCTCAGTAATCAGATTTCTCAGTGCATGTAAACTCTAATTTAGATTTCTTTTGGATTTCTTAGTCTGTGCATGCGTGAAACAGACAGCGTTGCCGCTACACTTCACTGAAACTGTACATTCCTGACAAAATTAAGGAATTTAAATATTCTTCATCTTCTAGATGATGTGTTTATATTTTCAGGTAAGTGGCACATTATTTAAAGAAAAAGCATGAAGTTTGATTTTTACATTACATTTATGTCACGTCTTCTTCTGTGAGTTCATTGGCTGGTTGTAAAGTAGTAATCTGATAACTGCCTGACTCACGTAGACCTGGAGTTTCCCCAAGTGCATGTGAATGTGTTGATCGGATTACTGACAAAATCTTTTTTTCTTGCTTGCAGGCTACAGACCCAAACCACATGGAACAGGTTAAATTTCACCTTTCTGTCCCTTCACCTCAGTTCATTATCATCTAAACTTGTGTCAGTGCTTTAGTTAGCCAGAATAGAAATTGCGAAAAGCAGAGATGCTAGCTGAGCTAATGCTAACCAGCTTCTCTCTCCTAGTTAGTAGCACTTTTTAACATTTAGCAATTGTTAGATAGATGGTTTGACATCTATTCAATGATGACTTGAAAACTGTGCAATGCATTTACTTATTGGGTGATCATGTTAGTGAGCTAAATGTTTTGATCATTTTCTATTCTGAAATAATGCAGGACAGATACAGAGCTGAAGCTCAAGCTTCTCAACAGAACAACGTGAAAGAGGCATGGAGTGGAATGAGAATCATCATTGGCTACAAACATGCCAGAAACCAGATGATGGAGGAAAACCTGGATAGGGCTAATGAGCTGAAGCTACAGAACCTTTCAAAGTCTGTAAACAAAGGTCTCTTATATCACCTCTAGTCAGTTGAGAAAGAGTCGTGGACTGCAATTTGCTAGGAGTAAGTGACCAATGACAGACAATCCTCTCTCTCCCTTATTTCAGCCAGAAGGGACACACTTTACATGGAAACAAGATCTGATTGTACAAACCCAATTCCAAAAAAGTTAGAACAGTAGTTAAAATGTGAATAAAAACAGAAAGCAGTGATTTGAAAAACTACTTTGACCTGTATAAAAGACAACACATTTTATGATTTATATTATTCATTTCATTGTTTTTTTTCCATTGTAAATATTTGTTTATTCTGAAATTGATGCCTGCAACATGTTCTAAAAAAATGTGACAGGGCAGTTTAAGATTAGAAACATGAGAAAAAAAACATCTTAAACAGGTGATGCATGACTGTGAAATCAGAACTTACAATTGATCCATTTTATCCTTTTCAGATAAACTTCTAATATTTAAATGAATTATTCCTAGACCTTTTTCTGTTAATACTAGCAAAAATTAATTGCTTCCAGAATAAAGTTCAAAGCCAGGTCTATCATTGTATTAGGGTGGGTATTGATCAGTGGTGGACAAAGTACTCAAACCATGTACTTGAGTTGAAGTAGAGATACCCAAGGTAAAATATTACTCCAGTAAAAGTAGAAGTCCTCCCGTTAGACCTCCACTAGAGTAAAAGTACAAAAGTATTACTATTATTATTATTATTATAATAATTGCCTTCAAATGTACTAATACTTGTATACTAATATGATACTTAAGTATCAAAAGTGAAAGTACTAAAAGATTAATTGTGGCTCCTATTATCATTTTTATGACAAGACTCTTGCTTTATCAACTCATTTTAGGTGAAAATACTCTAGTGTCACTCTTGTAACACCAATATTTTAATAGAACGTCATTAATTAGTCTGATGCTGATGTCTATTAAAATTATCAAAAACACAAAACACTGAAGGCAAACAATTTCCATTGGGTAGAACCAAGTGGCTGTAAAATAAGGTTTTCGAGAACAAGCAAAGTTTCTGTTTAATATTTATTTGCAACTTAGTTTAAATAAAAAAGTAGTTTAAATTTAAACAAGTTTAAATTTAATAAAAACTTGCTTTAAACACAGGTTCACAAATTAGTTTTTCATTACTATATTGCACCTGTAGGTCTCTGTTCATAAACATAAACAAGCCCAAACGAATTTACTATAAAATGAAATAGTGTTTGTATAAATTCACAAAAAAGAAACATGCCAGTCACAACTGCATATGTGTACATATTTCTATATTGTGGTGTTTTTATACAAAGTTTGGTTAGAGTCAGGAGTTTCTTCCATCATTTATGTAGGAATAGGCACTCCCAAACTTTTATGCTGTTGCACCATTGTTGAACTGTATGCTTGCTCTGGGTAGCTATGTCCAACAGGTCAAAACAAGCTCAAAACAAAGTGCACCCTAATTGGTGTGCTTGCTTTGCGCTTCTTTCATTTTGACGTTACGTTTTTATGCACACATAAGCCAAAACGAAGATTTCACATAATGTAGTGGAGTAAAAAGTAAGATATTTGACTTTGAAATGTAGTGGAGTGAAAGTAAAAAGTCACCAAATACTTCATTACATAAAAAAACTACTTACGTACAGTAACGAATTACATTTAGCACCATTAAGCACCATTAAAGCTGCACAAATTTTGGAGCAACATATGCTGCTTTCAAGTTAAAGTCTTTTTCAGGGACACCCATGCTCATTTTACCAAGACAACACCAAGCCAAATTCTGCCTGTGTTACAACAGCACAGCTGCGTAATCAGAGAATGCAGGTGCTAGACTGGCCTGCTCTAGTCCAGAAGTGTCTTCCATTGAAAATGGGGGTCTTATTATACTCAAAATATGACAACAAAAGCCCCATATTGTTGCACTTTCCACTTTCACTTTCAAAACTGCATCAGTTTGTATCATCAGTCCCCAAGCAATTATTAAGTGCAACTTTGTGCAACTATATTCGTTGTCAATGAACTTTATTCTGCCTTCTATAGAACGGGCCGTTAGCTTGGCAGATGAATGGCAGATAATAGGATGACCAGGCTAGCAGGTAAAAAGATACAAAAAGATACTTTCCAGTCACTGTAATACAGCCTACAAAATAAATGTTACTTTGCTATTAGCAAAATGTGTGCCTCTTCTCCTAAAACGGTCTAATTTTTTTGACAGTCAATCGTCTCATCCAGCACTCCTCTAACACCTCTGGTTCCAGCTTTATTGTGCCACCTGTTTTTAAAATATTGTGTTAATATGAGGACACAACCCCTGCTACACCTGTTCTCCCTTACTTTGCCCTCTGTCTCTGTTGACTACTTAAGGAAAGAAAAACTCAAGGCTGTAGGATCTAAGGTGATCAGCCCCAGGGCACTGAAGACCTGCTCCAGGCTTCTCCCTCTCTCTCTTTCTCCCCGAAACTATTAAATTTACCTCAGCTCTGAAAGACTTCCTGTGCATTCCCAGTGCCACCCCAAAAGTAAAACTGGACTATAGGTCTGTTGCATTTAGCACATCACGAAAACTGAAAACCTTCAAGATGCAAGTCCTTAAAAAAGGCTCCTACAGTTTGCCTACAATAAACATGTGTGGATGATGCTCTGATCTTTGCTTCCCAGAGCTTACTCACACCTAGACAAAGCATAAGCCACAATCAGGATCATGTTCTTCAACTTTTCCAGTACCTTTAACACTTGCCTCTCTGACAGGGCACAAACTCTGTAAGATTTATATCAGTCTCTAGTATCATGGATTCTTGGTAAAACAGGCCACGGTCTGTGAGGCTTCAGAACTGTGTCGGCAACAGTGGTGAGCAGCACCACAGGGAACTGACTTGACAGCTGGTCAACTGGCCTCTGTGAGTTGTTCTTTTGCCAGACTGTGGGCTATCCCCAGTGCAACTCCTGAATATACAGTCAGGCTAGCTATTATTCCTGTAGCATGTACTTTAGTGAAAGGGAAATAATGTTAAGTTTGTTCAAATTAGGGATTACATTATGGTTTTTTGTTTTTTTTTACTTTCACAGTTGTGAATAAATTAAATTATTTTATAGATAGCATTTGCTACTATGACAACAAATGTTTTAAGAATAAGCTATTCACAAACATGATAACTAAATCAGCAAATAAATATTTCATTAAACATTTTCAAACATTTCAGTCACCTTCAAAAAATGCCCAAAAATTTCCCATTTCAGTGTTTTTATATTTCCCTGTGCAGGCATGAAAGTCAACTTCTTAACTGACAGCTTTTGCAACAAATGTGTCAGTTATCTGTTTGATGTCAAATATAGCACAAGGCAGAAGTAATATCACAAAAAAAGTATTTTCTCCAAAGACAAACAAAAAGCCCACACTCAGGCCCACAAAGAAATTCAAGCTATTTTAGTTGGGTCTCTTGCTCCTACGTTCAAAGAATAGTTTGGTGAAAAATCAACTTTTCACCAAACCATTCATTTGGTGAAACTAAAGAACTACCAGAAGAGAATTCCAAGAAATAACCTTTCTATCCCTAAAACACAGCACAGCAGCAGTTCATGGTCATTATTTGGCCAATCTACAGATATAGTATTTTATTTTTAGGCTGACTAATCTTACAAAAACATGAAAAAAGTGCCATACTTAATGAGCAGTGAAGTATCATTCTGGCACATTCAGATTTCTTTTATCAAGAATATCAAAAATGTCAGCATGTGAAAATCATCATTGTTAGCAACCAAGACACTTCCATTTAGTTTGCATCAGAAACAGCTGCAGAACACATTGATTTCTGTATATTGTCATAACCATTATGAAAGCCAAGTGATTGTCTACAAATTGCATCACAGATAGCTGTCATCAGGATCAAACCACAACATGCCATATGTAGTACACAATGGTAGTAGAACACAAATATGCAAAGTTTATAGAATTACCTCTATTCATAATAAATGTGGGGAGTCAAAAGGAGAAATTTTTTGCACACTGACCTTATGATGTTCGTATGGTAAGTGATGGATTTTTTTTCAAAAAGAACACAGTATTTGGACATGACTTGAATTTGCACAGTTGATGAGCTTGATGAACTAAATAATTCTACATCATTTATCCCTGTATCTTAGTCTCAGAGTGCACTAGAACTTCATGTTAAAATCACTGTAGTTTTCCGCTAGGAACAATGCTGCCAGACCTCACTATAGTGGATTGGTTCCTGAATCTGTCACCTTTTTCACTGTTCATGATTTTTCATATTGTCTAGATGCAGTTTGAGCGAGCTGAGAGAAGTCTTGGGCATGTATTTACAGAAAACCCAAATTGTTGTCAACATTAGCCTCATAACTCCAGCATTAAGCTAAAAAAGCTAAATTTGGGCATCAAACATATTTTAGCTAATGGACACCTGGGGTAAGTGGAAAATTGTGTAAATTTTGCTGAACCATTCCTTTTGATTTTTTTTGCATAATTAGGGAAAATACTGTGCTGTGCCTTTAAGACAGCTCTCTCTCTTTCACAAACACACTTGCACACAATACAATAGTCAGGTTTGGGTGAACAGAAGGTGCACCATCATACTTCCCATCCTGTCCCTAGCCCTCCTCTTTTCACTCTCTTTGTCTTTGCCATTTCTAATGAATATTTCATATTACCATCTCTATTCATGTTGCAGCTGGAAGCTCTTCAGCTCTCCTGCTCTTAAATTGCCTCTATAGAACAGCTCAGTCTTGAAAGTGATCACTAATACAAATGTCCAGTCTTTCATTACAGCTTCAAATAAACAATTCAATGTTCAATCAGAGTTCTATTTTTAGAAATGCTCTTAACAGAAAAAGAGAGACTGAAGAACAAGCTAATAATATTAGCTTAAACTTAGACTCAGCCTAATCTATTTTTGTACTGGACTACGGTTCATGAATATGAAACCATTTAAGTAGTGGTGTTTACAGTGAAAAGATTTCAAATATCCAAAAAGGCCAATTGCACATCATTTCTTAATGGAATACGCCTCCTGCACTGGAGTACTGTCATGCTTTTACAGGTAATGATGTCAATGTATATTGTTACAATAACATTTCCCTTCACTGTAATTAAGGGGCTTATAGCCCAAACCAGGAAAGACAGACAATTATTCCTCCTCCTCCAAACATTACAGGTGGCACTATGCAGGTGGCGTTTTTAGGCATCTGCCAAATCCATGTTCTTCTGAATGCCAGATGGTGAAGCATGTGTCATGACCCCCTTAGGCTCTGAACTCTCGTTGAACTGCAGCCTGCAGACTCCAACCTCACTTTCACACTCCAACCAGCGCTCCAGTTCCCCAGAGTATTGATCTGTATCACCTGTTCTTCTCTGATTAGTTTAGTTTAAAGCCCAGGCTTGTAGGTAGTTTCATTGCAAGGTATTGTTTCTTTGCAGAGAGCTACTGAGCATTATTTCTGACTGTTTATTCCTGTTCTGACCTGTTTTGCCTTGTTTGTTGACCTGCCTTTTGCCTTATCCCTTTTGGACTGTTCACCTGGTTATGATTGTGTTTTTGTGTATCTTGCCCTTTCTGGATTTGACCTTTGCCTGTGACCTGACTACAGTTGTGGATTCTGTTTTCACTAGTAAAGCCTCTCATTCACTTTTTTTTACCCACGAGCATCTGCGTCATTCTGTCGCGTTACAGAATACCTCACCAGCCATGCAGATGGCAGATCCAGAGGCTTTTCAGAAAGCTCTGAATTAGCAAGGACATCTGCTCAGCCGACTTCAACAAGTGTTAGCAGGGGTAACTCATTAGCTCCTTAGCTCACCAACAGTCGGAACAACAAACCCAGCTAGAACTCCTGGTTAACAGCATGAAGGAGCTGGTGGTGAGTCCTGTCAGTCCCTCAAGTCCAACTGTGAAACTGAGTGCTGTTTTTCCAGTCAGTACACCGGATAAATTTGATGGCAACCCCGACAAGTGTCACGGTTTTTGCTTTAATGTTCCATCTTTTTTAACAATTTACCCGCTAGCTCCAAGCAGGCCAAAATCTCATTTGTGGTATCTCGCTTATCAGATAAAGCTTTAGAATGGGCCACTTGGTCACATATTCACAATCTGTCTTTTAGCCAATTCCTAAAAAAATCTAAATTGTATTTTATCACCCCCATGAAGGAAAAGTCAGTGGTGAGATGTTAACCAAGCTCCGTCAAAGCCGCCGCTCAGTAGTAGAATATGCTTTGGAATTCTGCACACTAGCTTCTAGTAATGGATAGAATGAAGCAGCACTACTGGTTATGTTCCGCCAGGGACTTAATGCGGACATTTTAACGGAGCTGGCGTGCAGAGACGATGAACTTTCCTTAGACCAATTAATTACCCTGTCTATCCACCTCGATCAGCTGTTACATTTAACATAATGTTATCATCTAATACTGGACTGCCACCCAAAAATCCTGCGACGCAGAATAAGAAACTCAGAAACGGTCTGAATTCTGCCACCTGAATTGTGTCTCTTCACCCAAGTTGTCTGTCAGTTCTACATCCATTGAAAGCCCCCAGACTGACAATGAAACCATTCCCCCCAAATACACGGACCTCAAGGAGGTGTTTAGCAAAGGCAATGCCACAAAACTACCCCCACACAAACCATATGACTGTGCCACTGATCTTATAGAGAACCCTGTACTCCCCAAGTCACGCATCTATGCACTTACTCAAGAGGAAGAACTGAGAACGAGTCACGTTCGAGCAGTCCTTCAGAAACCCTTAGATAACAATTCGTACATAAAAGGAGAAAAGTGCGAATTCCACATACAATCTGTTTCATTCCTGGGTTATATCATCAGCTCCAACGGGGTCGTTATGGATGATAAGAAAGTTGATGCAGTGTTGAATTGGCCCACACCATCATCAGTTAAAGAGCTCCAACGATTCTTAAGTTTTGCAAACTTCTATCGCCATTTCATTCGAGGCTTTAGTAGCATTGCTGCCCCCATTACTGCTCTACTCAAAGGTAATCCCAAGCGGTTTCAATGGACTGAACAAGCTGAGAAGGCTTTTCAAGCACTCAAAGAGTTGTTTTCTACTGCCCCTATCCTCAAACATCCTGACCCCTCAAAGCCTTTTGTTGCGGAGGTGGATGCCTCAGAAATGCCTCAGGTGTTGGAGCTGTACTATCACAACATTTCATTAACCCTTTAAAACTAAATCTGATTGCGTTCTACTCTCACAAGTTAACACCCACTGAAAGAAACTACGGTATTGGCAATCATGAACTGTTAGCAGTTAAACTTGCGTTAGAGGAATGGCGTCATTGGTTAGAGGGAGCTAAGCATCCGTTCATCGTACTCACTGACCACAAAAGTCTAGAATATCTACTTAACGCCAAATGACTCAATGCCCATCAAGCTCGTTGGTCCCTATTCTTTGCAAGATTCAATTTCAACATTTCATATCATACTGGCTCAAAGAATACCAAAGCAGATGCTTTGTCCTGTTTGTCCAATCTGAATTCTGCACCTTCTGACCCTGAACCAATCTTGCCTCCCACAGTGACTGTATCTGCCATTCAATGGATAGATGAAGAGATGAAGAGATTGAAAAAACCTTAGTAAACTCCCAAGTCCCTAATCACTACCCTCCTGGTAAACTTTACGTACCGTCACAGTTTCGTGACAGATTAATCACCTGGGCCCACTCTTCTCGTACATCTGGTCATCCGGGAAAGACACGTACGCAGCAATTATTATCTACTAGGTACTGATTGGGAGACCATGAACCATGATGTTTATTCGTTTGTTGCTTCATGTATCATTTGTTCTCAGTGCAAGATGCCTAAGACTTTGCCCGCAGGCAAAGTACCATTACCAGTCCCAGCTCGACCGTGGTCCCACATTGCCGTAGATTATGTGACTGACTTACCTGAATCTCAGGGCTACACCACTATCCTCACTGTCACAGACCAATTTTCAAGGAGTGTTCGATCTATCCCCTTCGCTACTGTAGCGTGCTTTGCTGTTTTCAATTCATAAACTGATCAGGACTTTTTGAGCAAAGTGAAATCTGCATCTGCAAAACAGCAGGACGTTTATAAGGACCAACAGCTAAATTTATGACTGAGTGCCAAAGACACTTCTCTCAACCCCCATCTGCCCTCTCTCTTCCACACAGAAACCTCTAGCCAAAACAGATAAGGCCAAGATGGCCCATTAATCAGCCCTGGTTGAGGCCTTATGGCCCCTCACAAGTCTCTTTGCAGAGATGTTCAAAAATTCCTACGCCTCATAAATTCCTTAGGACTTTGAAAGAGACTAAACTTTAAAACTCTGCTTTATTTAAACTATGAAACCCCAGTCTTGATCAAATGTTAAATCAACTGCCGTTCTTTAATCAAACTGTGATGAATACCTCTGTAAATGTTAACATGTTGCATTGTCAGACAGGAATTGATTAATCCTTGGATTTGGAATTGATTAATCCCAAAGGAGAATTAATACTAAACTCTCTACACTTAGTAGTTAATTTGATTTTTAAATTGTAACCCTGTTTTTCAGTTGATCTAGGTTATTGTGTTGATCTTTGATCATTTGCAACTGTGTTCATTTCATTCATTTTATTACTTGTTATTAATGTTTTATATATGAAATTGCATGCTTACAAGTTTCTTTTAATTAAATGTAACCACACCCAGAATCTCCAAAGGATTATGTGACACTTGAGCAGCATTCAAAGAAATTGCATATTCATTATATGCAACCTAACAAACAAACCAAAACCTTTTCCCTGCCTTAGCTCCACCTCTCAAAGTTCTTTCCTTAAAGCCAGCAAACAGAGAGAAAACAGTCAGGACAAGAAACAGACAGAAGACAGAAAAGGTTAGTCCTGAAGGGAGCGGGACAGCCAACATGTAACCTTAAAGAAACTACAAGTAAAGAAGCCTGCTCTCCTCTTTTTGCACTTTAGCTAAGCTCTGCAGATCTTAAATGTTAGTTTTTTGTCTTATGTCTTAGTTCGTTTTGTTTCATTTACTCAGTAATCTTAGTGTTGTAACTGTAATGTTAGAGTACTGAAGAGCTACATCTAGCTGCGTTTGTTTTTCAAGCTTTGTTAATCCATTTTGAAAGTCTAATTGGCAACGATAGGGCACTGCGAACATAGTTTAAGAACAGAAACAGAAGCAAAAACAGTGCTGACTGAAATCCACATTGAGAGCCTGCTCCAGCCACTACCTGCCTCTATCACCAAGCAGAAGACCTGCATTCCTCACTGGAGAGGCTGCCACTTGTCGTGGGAAGCCTGCCTTGGGAGTATGGTCCGGTCCAAAGCGTCGGCCAAGGGCTTGCACCTTCAGGGGCCTGGCCCTTTGACCTGCAGACCCCTCCCAGCCCATGTGAGAAGCGGCTTCTCTTCCTCAACGCGGCACGCACATCACCAAGGCTCTGAGGCATCCAGTGGCTTTGCCCTTTGACCTGTGGACCCTTCTCCAGCCCATGCCAGTAGCGGCCTCTCTTCCTCAATGCAGCATGTGCGTCATCACGGCTCTGAGGCATCCAGGTCATAGATTCACCCACAGGGCTAGTTCTTGTGATTCAGTCACTGTGATTTTGCTTTTCCTTGAATCAAACTTAGGCCAGTTTTACACTAGCATTAGTATTGTTTTGCTCGCTGCTCAAAGGCCACATAATTTAGAGAGTCGGCTAATTTCAGTACATTTGTTTGGTAAATTCAATACTCCTGGTTTCTTTTAATGACTAGCAATCCAGTATTTAGTGCATATATACCTTTGTAATTCATTATTTTGTGATTATATACCTCTATCAATAAATAACTCTTTAATAAAGTCATCTCTGTCATTGCGTGCATATGAAAAACTACAATTCAATTCTTTTCCCTGGACCTCATGTGAATTTAATTAAAATATCTGTCTCTTACGGTAAGTGGGAAATTAGGTGCTTTAGAGGCCTTGACCCTACTACACTACTATCCCCACTGCTTTCCAAACGGCCGAGGCTCTATTTAATCAAGTTTATAATTTTTTTGGCATTCCAGAAGATATTTTATCAGATACAGGTCCCCCACTCCAGCCTCACTCTCGCACTCCAACCAGCGTTCTAGTTCCTCAGAGTATTGAATCTGTATCACCTGTTCTTCTCTGTTTAGTTTAGTTTAAAGCCCGGGCTTGTAGGTAGTTTCACTGCGAGGTATTGCTTCTTTCCAGAGAGCTACTGAGGGTTATTTCTGACTGTTTATTCCTGTTCTGACCTGTTTTGCCTTGTTCGTTGACTTTTTTTTTGCCTTGGATTCTGTTTTCACTAGTAAAGCCTCTCATTCACTTTTTACCCGCGAGCATCTGAGTCATTCTGTCGCGTTACACATGGTTCCAGAGAACATGTTTTAACCTAAGTGGGCATTTTAGTAAAATGTGATATTCAAATTTGTAAGCCAAAATATTTTCTGAAAATATCTTCACGCACCCTTAAAACTCATTAACACAGGAAAAAAGCTATTCTGTCCTAAACTAAGATTACGTCTGATCTTTGCTACATCTTTTTTACATACTGTACCTTAGGCATAATATTTGGACATCATCTTGTTACCACACTGCATGCATCTCTTGTGCCACCGTCCAGGCCACGAAGTGAAAAGTGAAAATTCTAGTGGCCATTCATTTTTAAAAACAGCATAATTTAAAATAAACTTTAAATAGCTAAAAAAAAAAACATATCATAATAAATAAATAAAAATGAAGAACATGAAAATTACATAAATAAGCTCCCTAAAATAAAGCATGTTATCAAATTTAAGATTACATGAGAAGTTATGATTCAAGGTAAGAAGTTTCAATGAGCATCTGTACTCATCTTGTGTTAAAGCCTATCTCATGTTTGATTATTATTGTTATTATTAACATGAACCAATGTCATGTTTGATTATTATTATTATTATTATTATTATTAATTATTTTTTGCAGTTTTTTTTCTGTTGCCCTAAACATTTATTAAGCCTCCTTGTTTCCCTGTATCTGTAATGCTATCAATGTAAAGCAAGCGTGCAGGCTAATCATTCTAAATATAATGTATAAATCCACCAACATAGACAGTGTCAGAAATGCACGAATATCCAAAATAAATTTACAGCTGAGTTTTCTTCCATGTGCAGTTACAGTACTCTCAAGAAACAGCTTAAATATACTGTTTTGGGCAGGTTTGGAGCTGCATGCATGACCCATCTTTGTGTGGCTATGGGGGAACTTGTGCTTCAAATCAACAAGTCTAAATTAGTGATGTTACCCTGGATACTGGAGCAGCTGTGACTTTGAAGCACTTTATCAAAGCTTGGTTCATTTTCCAAAAACACACACAATGAATGATGTCTGAAGCTTCGTTCGGCACACAAGCATGTGACTACTTTGGAAACTTTGATTCAAAGATGTGAACCAGCACAGGTTTTTTTGAGCTTGATTTAGATTTCATAAATGAAGCCCACACCTTTACTATGATAGGATATGTGAAAGTCTGGGGCAAAGTTATATGAATAAGGTTATGCATCAGTGTGTCAGGAGATTTGTTACAAATACCAGCAATAAAATCTTGAACCTCTAAGGTAATGCATCTTGTTTATCTTACTAATTCCGTTATCACTTAAAAAACAATTAATATGCTTTTAAATCATTAGAAAATAAAGATTTGGACTTTTGTTTTAAAATCCCCCAGTAATAGGTGGTGTTCATACATTTAACCACCAGATGTCATTAATGTGCACTGGCTTTAAAACTAACCCGTTTCTAATACAATTTAAAGGAAAGCTTCATTGCTTCAGAAGGCCTTGTATTGCACCAGCCGTCAGAGGTGGTGTACCAGCTGCTGGTCACTTGCCTTACTTTAACTCACTTGAACTTTAACTTAGGTAGTTCCACTGTTTTCAGTCTAACCAGGTCATACAGTCTCTTTTCTTTCTAATTCTCCCTCTTTTCTAGTTTCTTCCTCTTTCTCTTGCTTGTGCATAGCTGATGCAGTCTACCCCAAGTACAGAGCCACCTTAGATGCTAGCTCCTCTTTTCTACAATCAGGCAAAACTTTCAGCTCCATAAGAGTCCACCAGACTAGTTCACTCTAAATTGACTGAGAGTTACCTCCTTAAGGAAACTTTTTGCATCTCATTTTCCAAAAAAACTACAAAAGCAAGAATAAGGAAAGGAAAATTAGTAATTCTTTACGCATTATAGATAAGGCCCCCTTCTATCTCTTCAAACCAGTAATTGCAAGAAAATTCATACTGGTTAGCCAGTTTAAATCATCATCATTCTGATCAACCAGCTGACTGACGTTCTCATGCTCGTTGACTAGCTAAGCCGTATTTAGTTTTATGTAGAATACTGGTATTATGTTACTGTTTTTGCTCTGAGCATACTTTCATGTCTGTGACGCTCTTGCTTTGATAAAATTCTAGTAGATTTAATAAAGAGGTGTTTTTCAGGGCAGTGAGGTTATGACCTACATTTAATTGTTAAAACTATGGTCTGAGAAGAAAATGACCAAAAAATCAATAACAAAATCTCTCTTACATGTGTACAGGCACACATATGCACAACTATTTCCTCTGAGCTTAGTAAACAATAACTGCAGTGCTGTGGTCTGGTGATGATGTGATCTGTACTGGCATGAAGGTAACCATGGAAACAAACACTCAGTTGCAAAAGGTTCATATAGAACTACAAACACAGACACCCCACACCCTTCCAGCTGAAACGTATATTGTCTCTGCTCTAAATCTGTTCCCCAAATCAATAATATACAGACACTTTGTAGCCCTATTGCCCAATTACAGTTATACTAGCCTTAATTCATGCATGATTATACACTGATATTTATGATGACGTTTTACATGGTGAGTAATTTGCAGACATTTGACATTTACAGACAACTCCAACAAAACATGATTACCACTACTACAGTTTATATATTCAGCCAAAGATTCCCTCACGTATGCAAATGTGAAAGAACACAAAAATGGCCTAAAACTTTTAGAAAAAAATTGCATTCCATTTATTTTTATTTTTCAATAACAGCAATTTTGTTGCCAATACATCTATAAACAATTGTAAGTCTATGATGCTGGCCCTATACAATGTCACAGGTTTCAAATAATGGGAATGAAGCTGTAAATAATAATAATAATAATAATAATAATAATAAATTGATAATACAAAAAATAAACATATACAGAAATAAACACATTTAAGAGATGTCCATAATGATGACCAGAACTGTAAATGTTTCTATAATGATTGAGAAAGCTTTACAACACTGAGAATTCATTTTTACTCAAATTAACATTCAGAATGCCTAAATATTGATGATCAAATCTGAAAGCAGAAATTTTGCAATATTATTGTTTATTTACAAAATAAATGTATTGTATAATAGGTAATTGAAAATACAGTACTTGAAATACACAATACAATATCTACAATTACCATTTGGTGTCTAATTTTTTAAACATTTAAATCTACATTGCAGTTATTAGTTATTATTAAATAAAACAACAAATACATTAATTTGACAAGCAATTCGAAACTTTTAAATTGTATATGTGTATAATGTGATGCAAAGTACCGCACCTAACTGTGATCCATGAAGTATGATGG
>JAILXH010091094.1:787-13576 GCA_023558415.1 Piaractus mesopotamicus | reverse complement strand
TTTTTTTTTTTTTTTTTTCATTTTTGAAAATGCATATTTAGTCTATAGTATTCAACAGGTGCAAAGACAGGGTTAGGCCATCTGTTTCTGTAAACCTACACTTTTACACCAGCACTCCCGCCAGGTGATAACCGCTCAAGTAAGACATATATAGCTGATAACCGATACAGAGCTATGATTGGCATTAAGAATGTCTTTTGTGGATAGTAAAAGGGGTGTGGGGTGTGGGACCCCTTCCGGCCTTCATTTCTGGTTCAGCTGTTCAGTAGCAGAGGTCAGTGGTTTGAGAATATCGCATGCAGAATTCCAGCATATCGAGAAACAGTCCAGGTGCAAAGCAAACACACCAGGAGCACGTTTGAGCATGTGTCAGAAATATCCTGCACACTCAATGATAAATTACATCATAGCCACTATCATGGAGTCCTGATAAGAAATAAAAATATTCCTTTATGGTGCTGAGCTGTGCTAAGTGACTATAATGCATGTAGCATACAGTGCAGGCTGATAATGACTGCAGTCCATGTGTGATCCTGATATGTATCCCTGTATCCGGCAGACTGTTTACGAGGCCGTAGACACTTCTGTGGTAGAGCCAGAAACCTCTGATGCGTCCTCCACCTTCTTTCCAAAGAGCTGCATGATACAGCTACGGAACTGAGAGAAAAAGACATGCGTCATTTAAATTGCTCTGCAAAAAACCTTCCAAATGAAAAAGGATTGTTTAAAAAAAATGGGATGATTTCATTACCAGTCATATAATTAGTGTGGACATGTAACAGTACAACATGTCATATTGTAGTGTGTTAGCTTAGGGCTAGAATATTAGTTTGTAACTACAGCGTTAGATTGGGACAATATGATGCATAACTTCTGAGTCAAATTTTGTACTTTTATAATGTTGAATACTCTAATAAACTGAAAATGGAGACTTATTTACAGCACATTTTTAGCCATTTTTTTCCGTATTGGAAATCGAGACACCACTTTATTATATGGATTTGGTGAATCATTACACCACTAGTTTAATGTAATCATTCCAATTAGTTATGGAAATGTAATCATGTTTGTGTACTATGCCTTTGTCCCAGTTTGAGAAGTCTTTAGCAACTTCATGGATAATTATCTTCTTCTTCATGAATGGCTTAAACAAACCTATGCACAGAGCACCTTCAAGAACCAGTGTTGTGCACTCAAACTTAGACAAGTAACTCAAATGCATGTAGTAGCATATTTTGAGCTAGTCTGAAACATCGGATAAAGATTGTCTCGAGTACTTCCAGGTCTACTTTGAGTTTTGAGAGAGGCTTTGGGAGCACACTAGACTGGGCAAATCCCTAAGCATCAGAGATATCCTGAGATCTCACCTGGCGGTTCATGAAGACGTAAATGATGGGATTGTAGATGGTGGCACTCTTGGCAAAGTAAGCGGGCATAGCTGCTGCCAGTGGGTGCCACGCATAACCAGGGTTCAAGGCAGAGAAGGTGGCAAAGAAGGTGTACGGTCCCCAGCATACAACAAAGGCCAGGATCATCACTACCACCATGCGAGACACTTCCTTCTCTGCCTTTTGGGTGGATTCTGAGTCCTTCTGTTGCTGGGCAACCTATTTGCAAAGGAAGAGTTAGAGATCCTGTGGATTCTTTCATGGCCTAAAGAAGATATATGGATTCTGGGTTCATTAAAGAAAAATGTAAGCATTTGGAAAGGAATGGAAAAACCCCCTTTATGTCCACTCCCATAAGTGTGATCTAAAAAATCCTAAATATGGTTTGCAAGGGTATGCAACTTGAACAGAACAGAGTCTATGCACATTCAAGAGCACAGAGGTGTGAACAGTTCTGTGGTTTAAGAACATGCTGTGAATCTGTTGTAGGTTTTTTCTTAGGACCTGAGTCTAGAGCAAATCAAATCTAAGCTAAATCAAAGAGGCCAGTTGCTCTTAGCTGTTTATTTGGAGGAGGACTGGCTAGTTTGCAAAATTGCTAATAAAAGAACGTACATGGTTGCCTAACAATAAAGCACACTTGCATTTCCTCTGTTAGCAGGTTAGTTTGAAAGCCTTCTTCGTAAACGTGCTTCTTTATAGATGCAGGTGTGAGATACCTGGTGAATGGCGCTCCAGACAAAGATGTAACAGATGATGATGATGGAGAGAGGAAGAACACAGCAGGTCACAATTAGTGTGATCATGTAGGAGGCCACACCAGGATCCTCACTCCCACTAAACACATCAGGGCCACAAGATGTCTTTAGACCATGAGGCCAGTACCTGGGAAAAAAAGAAAAGGAAGAATAGAAAGGAGTGAGAACTTATTACTTTCTATTCTTGATCTATTTCTTCTGTGTGAATTTGCCTGCATACGCTTGCATATCTACCTGCTCCAGCCGAAAATTGGAGGGGAGCACCAGATAATGGCCCAAATCCAGGAGAAGATAATGCCTCCTGCTGCCCACTTCCCATCAAATTTGACATTACCAAATGGCTTGCACACCACCACCCAGCGCTCCCATGAGATTATAGTCAAAGACCACAAAGCTGTGATACCTGCAATAGAGAGAAAGTGATATTTACAAGTATATTGATTGATTAGAAGTGTGATTGAAGTCAGGTACTGCATCCCATGGATCCATATGAAGGCAGTCTATTTCAACTGATATTGACGCTACTTACTGCGTCACCAACCAAGCAGGAAATATTGCACCTCCCACTGACAGAGAATCACAATAGCTAACTATGTTACTAATTCATATAATCAGTTAACAGTGTGCTATGGAGATCCTGAGTAGCTAGCTGATTGAGTTAGCTTGCTAGCATCCTAACATTGCAGTTCCCTTATGTTGATGGGTTTTTTGAAGCATTTCTTTCCATTGGCTGCCAGATTTAAAGAATCAGTTTATGTAATGTTAGCTGTTGAGATTCCCAGTTCTTTGCTAACACATCTGGGCTTTGTTGCCCTGTCACTGTACATCGACAACAGGGTGACATTGATCCGTTTTTGATTTTTTTGGCCAAGGTTGAAATTTCAATGTCAGCACTGTGTTAGATCAGCGTTAAACTATCAGTGAGAGACAGCAGCTCCTAACGTTGACCACAGTGACAATATATATTGTGACAATTCATATACATTCATTTATAATTAATTATGAGACGAAAGTCAGGCAGTAATGATGTTGTTGAATATAAACAGATTTATAGTAGGCCACAAGATCATGTGACAGAAATCCCGTATTTAGGCATACGGAGGCAGAATAGGGCCAGATGCCAGACAACAACATGCAGTTTACCTCATGTCTATATTTATGGGCCAATTCTGGTGTGCTTGTGTGGGCCCACGATGTAGTTGTGCCAATATTGGGCCAAATCCATTAGTTCTACTTACTTTACACTTTGCAGACCAGAAATGGGCCAAGGACCCAGGCGTACACTGGGCCAGAACAAAGGCAAGGATGTGGTCCACAAGTGGGCTACACAAATTCACTACTTGCATTCATTAAACATGGTCACTCGCTGAGTGGTACATTATCTACTTAACGTCACTAGCTGCATTTCCAGGATATTTTGTGGATTGACTGTGATCCCTGTAGGAGTCAGTCAATTACCAACGGAGCTTGACACTTTCACACATGTAGTGTGCTTGCAGTTACACTCTTGTTTCACTGGACTAAACCCAGCCAGGGAGGTGTCTAAATCCCATCCCACCACCTATCAGTGGATTAGCTTTAACCAGATTAACGCAAGCTTGTTCTCTGACTCACACCAACAGGTTGTAGATATGTGTGCAGCATTGCTTGAAAGCTTGGCAAAGTATGCATTTTCTGATACTGATATGCATTGTCTTGTTCCACCACATTCACACGGATAAATTCAAGTGACAAGCAAATACAGTTTTTGAATCTCAATTTTTGAATCCAACACACTTACCACAGACAGACACGGTCCACCCTTCAAAGATGCACATGGGGTGCCCAAGGATGAAGTAGCCGAAGATCTGGTTGATGACGCTGATTGTGCTGGCGAGAACCGTCTCTCCAAGATCTGCTATAGCCAGGTTTACCAGAATCCAGTTTAGAGGGTGCCGCAGCTTCTTAAACTTTGCTGTTGCTACGATTACCAGACCGTTAGTGAAGACAGATGCAATGACAACGAAGATCATCCATATGGAAGCGACGTTGTAGACCCAGCGAGGGGCAATATGGTAGTTTGGACCCTCAAATGGATCTGTGAAGAGGAGGAAAAACCTGGGCTTTTTCAGCAACAATGTTGTAAAAAGAACTGAATTACACATTTTTTTGATAAATATTTGTTTATATAACAGTTGCTAAAAGGTCACAGTGTCTTTATATTAAAGGATATTGCATTGGAACAATGAATTTTAGATGTATAGTACAGAATTTTCTAATTACCTCTTGTATTGTTAGAATTTGTGTAAACAAACGCAGACTCTCTCGTGGTGTCTTCATTGTAGCGGCGGGCAGCAAATACAGGTTCGTTCGCATGTGCAGCCATGCTGGCACTGAGAGGGGAACTCTCTGGAAGCCTGAGAGCAAGGACAGGCGGCCTGGGATGTTCTTGGTGTCTTCTGACCTTCTGAGGTGCTTTTGGTGATTGTGTGTCGTCTCTGCCTCCTTTAGTGAACCTCTCAGTCCCGGTGTCTCTCCTTGGTCTAGGTGATGTGCCTTGACATGTGTCTGCATCTCGCTTTTATACTCACCCTTCCCTTTAACACCCAAAACCTGTTAGCCCTGAGAGTGTCACAGTGTCAGCCACACAGGATACAGGTCACCTTCCGGGATTCCTGGATTACTCGCCAAAAACCTCCAATTGAATAAATGGCATGTTAGAAACAATTAAGAAAGCCAGCAGGAAGAGTCCTGGCTTGAGTGAATGTGTCACTGGCTTAAAACACAAACCTGTCAAAAACATTTTGCCAAGCTTTTTCCAAGCAGACTGGGCTAAAAGCCTAACAAGCTAATGGGTTAGACTTCACTAGCCAGTATTCCCATGTGGGCAACATGTGCATTACAAATGAGATTATAAGATTCTTTTGCTAACATGGCTTGTAATGAGCAAAAGGAACTGCGCACCATTTAGCATGCTATCATTTGGAAACCTTTCTGGTTAAAAAATGCTAGGATTAATTGATTCTTTTTCAATTTATTTTTAGAAGCTTGAAATTAGAAACAATGTGACAGAATTATGGCCTTATGGGGCATTAATTGCAAAATAAAGTCGTAGACTACTTTATTGTGTTCAAGCCCCTTTCACAGAGCAAGTTTTGTAGCCACACTTTACTGAAGGGCAGCAACTTAAGGCTACATGACACATTTGTGATTTGTGATGAAAGGCTTCCATAGGTGTCATATAGTCTTCTGAATGCTGCTCATGAGTAAAATGCTACTTTATTACAAACTTTTATGATCATTTAGGACTATTGGATAGTCTATAGTAGGATTTCTCAACCTGTGGTCCGCGAAACACCCTGTAGTGGTCCGCGAATCTGAACTCTGGGGAGGCAGAAGTTTGTAGTGGACGAGTAATGTCACTTAAACGTCATAAAAACATAAGTGGAACAAAGATTAACTTAATAATTAATAACCTAGAAGCAAATGTTTTTAAATTATGACCAATATACGTACAAATAAAAACACTGCACATCATCAGTTTGAGACAACACAGCCATGCAAAGCGGACAGTTAGTGAGCCAGAGATGGAAAAGTTTCTCAGGGCACTTTTACACCCACCCTGTTTGGTGTGGACATATCAGACTTTTTCTTTAGTTCACTCCATTTTCACATGTGTGAAAACTCCACCCATATTTGGGTCTGAACTGTGGTCTGCTTCCAAACAAACCTTGGCTGCTTGTGGGAACACAGTCTGTGATGAAACAAGGAAATTCATAAAACAGATCTTCCATTCCTCTTCTAGCAGAACCTCGGCAATTTATAAACCAATGACAAAGAAGCAGATATAAATGTACTGTCAGCAAAATCTGCCTGTTCTAACATCTCACTCTTTACAGACCCTCATTTGTTCTCGTTTCTGCACCACAACCTGCTGTAAAATAAAATCATGGGAAGAGTGAAGATGTGTGTTTGATTGTGGCTCATTGATCGGAATGTATTTTTGTCTGAGCATCAGTGACGTGAGTGGTTAAACTCAAATTTATAAACCAATGACAAAGAAGCAGATATAAAGTAAGGTTTATTATTATTGTTGGACACTAATCTAAAAGCCTGGTGAGTCGAGTGTGGTTTGACTATTTCAAATGAATCACAAATATCTTCAAAACTAAAGAAAAATCTCGAGACCAAAGGCAGTGTAGTATTTTCAGTGAAAACGCAATGTACTGCAGCTCCAAATCACAGTCCATCTCCACCTCATACCTTCTTATTCTTTTTGCTTTTTTTTCTTTTAACATCTCTGCAGTTATATATTTTTTAACATAACTGCAATTTCTGGGACGAAAAGGCAAGTCAAAAAACACAAAAACCAGGTCATACACAGATAAGCTTTACAGATAGGAAGTGCTCAGTAAGCAATAAGAAATGTTGGCAATACTTTGTAATGTTCTAAACTAAATCCTGGGCGTATGTACTAACTAACTGATTACATGTAAATATGAAACAGGTGTATAAACTCAGAACTCCGGTGGAGCATTGGTTGGTTGATGGCAATGATGAATGAGTTATGTGATCTCCTACTGATTCATAGGAAATGGAGTTTTCCAGACAGTCCATTGACTCAAGTGAGCTGGCAGGAGAATATCCACCGGTGCAACTCCTATGAGGTGCACCTGCTTGGCTCCTGAGACGTTCTCCGGAACGAGAGGCTGGCTTGTTAGGGTGTAGATGGTGGAAGTCTGCCACCAGACCAGACTCCAGGATGTCCTGGGCCGCTACCCAGCTACGTACTTCGAGTTCGTACTCCTCCCAGTCCACCAGATACTGTGGATGACCTCCTCTCTGCCTGGAGTCCAGCAACCTGCGAACAGCATAGACCAGGGCTCCATCAGTTGGCACCATTGGCAGTGGGGGCTGCTCATCGGGCGTAGCCTCGTCCAACTGACCTGGAACCATAGGCTTAAGGAGGGAGACATGCAACAAGCATAAAACACAGCACTGTCTGGGTAGCTCACGTTTATAAGTAACTTCATTAACTCTTTCCAAAACATTGAACAGACCAACACATTTAGGCATACGTTTTCTGCGACCCTCAAACCTGAAATCCCGAGTCAACAGCCACACATGGTCCCCAGGTTGTTAGAAGGGGTGTCATCCCGATGACAATCAGTGTAGGCCCTGTTCCTCCTCAAAACCTGTTCAGTGCACTATGTGCATTGATGTTTTGATTGATGCCCAGAATTCTTGGCTCCTCTTTATCCATTCATCAACAGCAGGAACATCATTGGTAGCCGCCAACCATGGCATGTGGAGGTTGATATCCTAGGTATGTTCTGTGTTATTTCCGCCCAAGGTAAGAATCAAGCCCAGTCAGGCTGGTTCTCATGATAGTACTGTCCATTTGACTGGGGATGATATCCAGAAGTGAGACTTACATTAACACCAATGTGTTCAAAGAAAGTAGACCATACATTTGAGGTAACTTGAGGACCATGGTCAGATAAAATGTCCTCTGGTATCCCAAATAATCCAAAAATGTGGGGGCTAGGTGAACATTCTAGTGCCCGATCTATCTCGTCATCTACCTCCCATCTAACAGCGGTCACCACGCACTCGGGTGAAATAATGTTCTCAGGAAGGTCAAGTACTTCCTTTTCTTTGTCGCTTTCAAAGTTGCATGACAATATATCAGCTTTAGTATCATGAGAACCAGGTCTATATGTAATGTAAAACAGAAAACAGGGGCCAACAAGCCTGATGAGGATTGAGTCTTTTTGCATTCTGCAGATATTCAAGATTCTTATGGTCAGTTAAAACGATCCAGCCAGTGTCACCGTTCCTCTAATGCCATGTCTTCCGGGTTTCTCAAACACTAGAGGGCGCTCCCTAGCGAGTCCAAAATGAATGGGTTAATACTAAGCATTTGAGTAAAATCATAGTTTATAATCATCATTTTTGATGTAAAAGAATGCAATCATTTCCTGAACACTGAATAGCATAAAACATTTTAACTCTGCTGTGTTAGAGTTACAGGAGTTTAAAGCGGCACCTCATGTACGTCCGTGACGCCTGTGAGCGAGAACAGCCAATGAGCTGCTCCACTCGCCGACCAGTCAGCACTCACTGGCAGTAAATGGGAAATTGGAGTGGCCAGGCTCCTCATAAACCAGCTCTGGTCCTGTGCTCTAGCACTGATTCATGGGAAAGGGAGTTTTCCAGACAGTCCATTGACTCAGGTGGTGTGAAGGCGTGAAAGTGCCCTGAGAAGCTGTCTTTGGCTAGCTAACTGTCTGCATTGTGCACCTGCGGCCACATTGTCTCAAACTGATGCTGTTTATTTAGCATACGCCTGCAATGTTTTTATTTGTCTGTCTAGATTAATATTTTTATCAGTTAGAATTTGGAAAAAAATGTGTGAGTCTTATATGTTTAATAATGAAGTTAGCCGTTTTTTCATTTATACTTTTATGACTTAAAGTGGCATTACTGGCCCACAACAAACTACTGAGTACTGGCTGGCGGACCACTAGAGGATGCTTCATGGTCCACTGCTGGTCTACGTCCCACAGGTTGAGAACCCCTTGTCTACAGGTAGTTAGCAGAAAGCACAGTGAGGTTATTTATTACTTCTTAAATAGAAGAAGAAATTAAACTAACTTTTTGCATAGTATACAAATAGCTATGAGCTTGAATATCTTGATTGTCATTTCCTTCCTAGTGAACTAGTGCTGTTCTTAAGTACAAGGGGAAGGTAGTGAAAGAGATTAATATAACAGCTTAAGACAGCATAATCACTGCAGAGTGATTACAATGTTGTTTCTCCATTAGTGTAATAGGCTAACCCTGTGGGTTGTCACCCTGGTAACCCAGAGTCTTAACCCACCTTAACCCACTATGCCCCTATGCTAATTTTGTAATGTTAATACAGTATGTAGAAAAACAATGTGAAAGCAGCTTACAACTTCAGTTTCTACATTTCAACAAAAGTTACATTGTAAATTTGGCATTTTTACTATGTAGCATGATAAAATCAGATTATAAAGCCGCTTTTTCACTGTATGGTACCAGCTCGACTTGACTCAACTCTGCTTGCCTTTTTTTTGGTTTTCCAGTAAGCAAATCTGGTCCCTAGTACCGGGTACTATTTTTGGTACCACCTACATAGAGGTTCCAAGCGAACTGAGCCAATACCAAAAGATGATGTAAAAATGTTACAGACTACTGATTGGTCAGAGAGAATTGCTAAACACATATGCAAATGTTAGCTACCAGGATAACGTACCCTCATGCATCTTTTTTGAGCAACTGGACTTGTTTTGTTGTCTGAACTCTGATGTATTGTTTCCCAAACTCTTCTTCTGTTTTTTTTACCAGTCTTTTGTCTGGCTGATGTCAGCCTTTTCTGAACAAAATTTGTCACCTTTACATCACAGCAGTTTCATTTGCCATTGCTATGATGACCAGCTACATTGAGGGGGTACTACATATGCAGTGGAAAGCGAAATGTGAGTCGAGTACAGCTGAGTTGAGTCAAGCTGAGTAGAGTCGAGTCATACCAAAGTGGCTTAAGATAACAATTTTTTACAGTGTAGTTGAATATCATTGCTTTCAGAACCTTATATCTCCAATATGGTAACAGGAGAAAGAAAAATATTCTTAACTTTTTATGTAAGATTGATTTTGCACTGTTTCTATTGGTCTATTCAGCTTGAAATCTAGAGAAGGGAAGCTGGCATTCTCAAATGAAAAAGAAAAATGGAGATAGCTTTGTGCTAACAGTGATGATACTTCCTGGTTTTTGTTCTAAAAAGCAGAATGCAAGCAATTAGCCTTTGACGTAAACCAGAGAGGAGACAGTTTTGGCTTTGGCAATTCTAGATTTTCTACACTAGTGTTGGCTAAATACAGGGCAGATGTTAGGCATGCAGGCCTGAATAAAGCCAGATGCTGAACAGCTTCATGTGGTTTTACTTTGTGTCTGTATTTGTGGTCCATTTCTGGCATGAATGTTGTGGACCAATTCTGGACACATCTGAAGTTTTCCTCTACACACTTCTGAAGTCGATCAAATTACGTTTGAGGCCTATAGCAATCTTGACAAAGATTGGTGTAGGCCTCCAAACAATAAGACTTCCCAGCACCTGAAGGATCATTGGCTGAAGTGTGGGGTAATGTGGGCAGATTTTGGGGAAAAAAGGGAAATTATTCATGCAACTTTCACTTAATCATGCAACTTCTCAAGGTATTTGTTAATGATTTTCAATTACCACGTTGTACATTATCCCAAAAGCTAGGCTATGGGCGGCCACATAAAATTATGCACCCTTCCTATTCCCTTCTTTAGTGGCCTTCTTTAGCATTGAAGGGTAGAGAGTCAGTTTGGCTGTAGGCAGTCATGGGTGAAGAGTCAGTTTGGCTGGAGGCAGTCACATGTGTAGAGTCAGTTTGGCTGGAGGCAGTCACATGTGTAGAGTCAGTTTGGCTAGAGGCAGTCATGGGTGTAGAGTCAGTTTGGCTGGGTAGGTCACAGGTATAGAGTCAGTTTGGCTAGAGGCAGGCATGCGTGTAGAGTCAGTTTGACTGGGGTGTTAACAGGTATGCAGTCAGTTTCGCCTGAAGCATAGGTGTAGAGTTATCAGCTTGAGATACCTCCCTTCTCATTAGCACTTGAGCTATCATTATTAGTTTTTTTAGCCTTATCAGCCTGTCAGTTTACAGTTTACAGGGTATTCTTATCAGCCACCTAAGTATTTGTCAATTATATAAGTTCTTTACTAGAAGGAATCCAGTTGTATTTTATCAGCCATCTAGCAATCTAGTTTTTATCTGCCTGTCAGATTTCACTCTGTTGCCATCTGCCTAGGAGGCATTAATTTCATTCTTATCAGCCTTATAAGTGTTTGTCATTTATCAGCCTGAGATACCCTTTGCATTATTAACCAGCCTTGCAGGCCTTGCATAGAGGTTATCTACTAAAAGGTATCCATTTTGTTGTTTATCAACCTGTGAGGCATCTGGCACAGATAAGCCTGAGAGACCTTCCATCTTAGTAGCACTGGAGCCATCATTAGTTTTAATCAGACTGTCAGATTTCAGTTTATTGCCATCAGCCTTGGAGGTGTTTAGTACATTCTTGGCAAGCCTGTAAATATTTGTTAGTTGTTATCAGCATGAGAGACAGTTTGTATTATTAACCAGCCTTGCAGCAGGTATATATTTCTCTACTTGAAGAAGGTATCCATTTTGTTGTTTATCAGCCTTTGTAGCATTTGCCACTTATCAGCCTGAGAGAAATTCCTTTTTATTGGCACCACAGTTTTTTAGATTACAGTTTATTGCAATCAGACATTGAGGCTTCCATGTGTGTATATTATCCTTGCAATATTTGTCAGTTATCAGCCTGGGAGAACCTGCGTGTGCCAGCCTTGCAGGATTTTGCACAAGAACTACCAGATTTAGAGGTATAAAGTTTCTCATCTAGAAGCGTATCTACAGAGGCTTTTGCATATAGTAGAAATTGTGTAACTGTACATTGTTAAAGTCTACAGTGGTGCTTGAAAGTTTGTGAACCCTTTAGAAATTTCTATATTTCTGCATACATTTCACCTAAAACTTCATCAGATTGTCACACAAGTCCTAATAGTAGATAAAGAGAACCAAATTAAACTAATGAGACAAAAATATTAGACTTGATCATTTATTTATTGAGGAAAATGATCCAATATTACACGTCTGTGAGTGGCAAAAATATGTGAACCTTTAGGAATAGCAGATAATTTGAAGGTTAAATTACAGTCAGGTGTTTTCCATCAATGGGATGGCAATCCAGTGTCCACCCTGTTTTATTTAAAGAACAAGGATCTGTCATAGTCCGATCTTCACAACACCTGTTTGTGGAAGTGTATCATGGCACGAACAAAGTAGATTTCTGAGGACCTCAGAAAAAGAGTTGTTGGTGCTCATCAGCCTGGAAAAGTGTACAAAATCATCTCTAAAGAGTTTGGACTCTTCCAATTCACAGTCGGACAGATTGCGTACAAATAGAAGAAATTCAAGACCATTGTTACGCTCCCCAGGAGTGGTTGACCGACAAAGATCACACCAAGAGCAAAGCATGTAATAGTCTGTGAGGTCACAATGGAACCCAGGGTAACTTCTAAGCAACTAAAGGCCTGTCTCACAGTGTTACGTTTGTAATGTTAATGTTCATTAGTCCAACATCAGGAACACACTGAAGAACAATGGTGTGCATGGCTTGTATGGTTGCAAGGAGAAAGCCACTGCTTGCCAAAAAAGAACATTGCTGCCCATTTGCAGGTTGCTAAAGATCACATGGCACAGAAGGCTTTTGGAACAATATTTGTGGATGGATGAGACCAAAATAGATCTTTTTGGTTTAAATGAGAAGCGTTATGTTGTGAAAAAGGAAAACACTACATTCCAGCATAAAAACCTTATCCCATATGTGAAACATGCTGGTGGTTAGGGGTGCAGGAAAAAAACGATTCTTAGATGCATCGCGATGCGGACGTAAACGATTCTGAATCGATTAACAGGTGTCAAAAATCGATTTTCTAAATATTTAATTTAAAACGTAATGTTGACGGAATGCAAAAGGCGGACCTAGGAAGTGGGTAAGTGCAGCGCCCGGACAGTCTGTGGCA
>JAILXH010091090.1:13670-24630 GCA_023558415.1 Piaractus mesopotamicus | reverse complement strand
TGTGTGTGTGTGTGTGTGTGTGTAGGCGGGCGGGCGGGCGGGTGGTTGGAAAGCAGTTCTGTTCCAAACCCTTTAGTGATTATTCTTTGACATGCTGACACATCGTTAATGCAGGCAGACCTGCTTTGTTTACCATTATATCATTAATCATTATTACATATTAGCGCCCACATATGTTATCTTTTAATCTGTAAACAGAACTGTTTGGAGCCTGAATTTTTACGTGAACCACATCCCGCTCATATCCTGGAATCTCCATGAAGGGTTTCGACCCTCCCGTCAAGCCCTTTTATGGGCAGAAGCAGCATTCCTTGGGGTATAATAGAGATATAAATCTCAGAACTCTCCAATTCAGTTCTAATATGATTCTTTAGGAAAAAGTTTAAAATTTCAATGTCATCTTAATGTATTTGTACAATTCATAATTATTACACAGATGTAACTATTTAGGAACTAAATGGGAACTATTGGCCCAATAGTGGAAGATAGACAATAAAAATAAGGGTTTTTATTGTAGTTATATTGTAATTACTTCTGACAATATAAAAATAGCTTGTACATTTTTTATTTTGGCCACAGAAATAGCATGTACTTCACTGAAAATTGTAAGAAATGATATATAATGTCATGATAGTTAAAGATATTTTCTATTATTCTTTTTTTCTTATGATACATTACAAACAAAAAATAAAATGGACCAGTAGTTTTAAAAATACTGTCATAGTACATTTTTTTATTACTAGGGGTGCACAGATATGGAAATTGTTTGCCAGTGTCGATATCAAGCTGATGGCAATACACATTTTTGAAATGTAGAAATCCGAACCAAATATCTGTTTGAAATGTGTTGTTTTTTTTTTAATATATATCTGTCGATACAGATTACTATGTATACAAGTTTTTTTTTATTCAGTATTACAGACATTGCACTGAACTAAGTCCAGTTAAATCATATGCTCTTTATAATAATACATGCAGTTGGTTAGTGGTAAAAAAAAAAACGCTGTAATTTATGACAATAACAATATATGTCAAATTGCCCAACTCTACACTGATTGTAATCAGTTCTTACATTCAGAATTGATGCAGCTGAATTGCCTTTAGATGAACTCCTCATGCTTCAGCTTGTAGCCTTAACTCCCAAGTGTAGCTTCAGCCTCTTTTCACTGGTGCTCTGATGAGGCTGTCAGTTAAACTCCTCTCAGACTTTCTGGATCAAGTGACTGAAGTTTTAAGTCATGTCTGGGTAATCTGAGCAGGTGTTGTGATGGACATGCCATTTATTGAGGCCAAGTTCATGATTTCAAGCACTCACTATTGACCTGTGTTTTATTCACCGTTTCAAGAGCTGCATTTGAACAGAAGTAGAGCACATTTAAAGCCAGTGTATTCTACTGCCATAGATTTAGTCTTAAGCCTTGCTCTTTGCTCAGATATCTGGTGGGCATGAACAATTCTACATTTACCAACACCATCCATGGAGGAAGGCTGTCAGTTGGTTAACTGCATGGCGAAAGGTCAGATTGTCAGTGAGCTCTGCTTTGGGCCGTTTTTTGGTGCATCTCCATTCTTGTGGTCGACTTTCACTGTTGGAAACAGTGTAAGTGCACAAGCAATGGTTTGGTCAAGAAACTAATTTAGTCATTCACTCAAGATAAGTTAGCTTATTTAGTTTTGCACTGAAGCTACAAGACAGATGTAGCTAATGATAAGATAAAAATGGACAACAGTTTGGCTACTGGCCAAAGTTTTGCACTGGAGCCAATGTTGCTAACAAGAAATGGACTTAATAGAGGCGAAAGTGTGATTTATTTAGGCATGTGCTTTACATAGTGCTTAGTAGTGGCTAAAAGTTCCTGTTACTTGTTCGCCACGATATTGTAAACAGACCACTGTAGTCATGTCGCCATTCTGTAGTCGACGGCATGCTCTTATGCCTATACAAGGAACTCTGAGTCTAAAAGGAATTTCTCAATGAGAGAAATGAATGGAGTTTTTGAAAATTGCCCATGTTGCATCCTGTGGTGAAAAATGCTCCAAAGCTCATACGTTTTGTCTTATGAATGTTTTCCCTTTGAATATCACTGGATTACTCTGAATTACGAGCTCTTTAAACAGTTAAAATATTAATATATTACTACATGTAAGCTAATGCTTCTGCACACTGAATTGACATAATTAGCTTGGCAGCCTTTTTAAAAAACCAAGCAAACCAGCACGCTTTACCAGTGTGGTATCTTAGCCCTACAAGCTGACCTACACTAAGGCTGCACTGCTCAACATGACCAGACTGAAAGTGGTTACCAACTCTTTTAATACTCTTCTAGTTCATTTCTTAGCTTCTTGTTGAAATTGTCCTGTTCCACCTGAAACAGTTATATTTTCTGAGATGTTGTAATAATAACTGCTGTGCCTTTTAAGTTGGAACAGAAAAAAAAAGAAGCTGGTGAATAAGAAGCTGGTTTCAGCTTTGTAGTTTTAGTGCTGGTAGTCGTTTTTGCTAAGGTGATTTAAGCTATCATAATATCCTACCTAAAAGTTTTATGTACAAAGAGTCCTACAAATATGCGCTATGGTAGGACATTTCGACAAGGTAACGTTAACACTATTGGTCAGAACACCTGCTTTTCCTTTTGTGTACCTTAGTGACATCAAATTGATGCGCAGCAGTGTTAGCTTGCTTGTAGCAGTACTATTATTATGACTCTTTACTGACCTCGTAATTCAGAGGATCCAGTGATATATGGGAGAAAAATGTGCACAGGACAAAAAAAAAAAAAAAGTGGTCTATTAGATTTTTGGCTGACCCACTGCTTTAAAACAGACATGTCATTTTGTTTTAGATGAGATTAACTATATTTTGCTTGGTCCTTAGAGGCTGTGAAAGGAATTAGGGCTGGGTTATGTGACTATGTTATCGTTATCATGATACACTGTCATGCTGCCCTTTTGTGAGTATGTTGTAGGTATCGTTAGTACTTCTAGACAACTGGACGACTCCATTCATCATGTTTGAATTTTTAATCAATGTGGCAGTAAAGAAAATAAAATTGAAAATGGGCCATAAAAATGAATGACTGGTATCAGCCATCCCTAAATGCAGTGGCAGCTCTGCCTAATAAACGATACAAGCAGCTGCTTAGGACCCATTACCGTGTTATGGGGCCCCCTAACAACTTCTGGGCCATTACTGTACTATCATGTTGTGTAAGATGCTAGAGTGAGGGGGGAAAAACGATTTGTTAATTAAAATTAACATTATTCCATTGATTTTGGCTTGCAGTTGGCCAACAGTAAGTAGTGAATCTGGGGCCTATCTCCTATTTTTTTAATGTATACGCTGCTGGGAGTGAGCTTTACAAATTCAAGAAATATCATTGCTTTGTCATGATTAAAACCACCTTTATTAGAGAAATAGAAATGTGCTTTCCATTATACATCAGCTGTTATTCTTTCAAAAAATTAATATACAGCATTTTGGACGGTAACTCTTCATATGTAGTAATTAAAGCATTCATAACAGCAAAAAAGTGATGCTGTAGATCGAATGAAGCTTGCAGTTAGCTGAGTATACAACAAATACTTCATCGTGAGACAAATTCTTGGATCAGGAATGCTAAAAAAAAATGGTTATCTGTCCCAAACAAACATCCAATCGTCAGCAATACACAAATTAACCAGTTAATTGTAGAATTTAGTTAGCACATAATTTTACAGTACATAGCAAGATGTGGGGGCAAAAAAATTCTACTTGGGGCCGCCAAAAAGCTACAGCCGGATTTGCCTAAATGTAATGTATTGTAGCACTTACTGGTTGATTCAGTAATGCTAATAGATTTGCATGCATTCCTGCTTTAAATGATCTCTCAGTCTATATTTTAGACTCATTTGTCTTAAAGAAAAGAAAACGAAGGCCGTGCCTCAGTTTAAAGTCAAGCATTGACCACAAGCAGAAGCAGAGGATGCGGTGATACTGTTCCATCTTCTCTTCTGTCCTGTGCTGCTTTCTGTCTTTCTCTGCTCCTCTCACCTCTAAGTAGCTAAATCTGGTGTGTAAGTAGGGCATTGCTTAGGAGCTTTACACCTCTATTCTTGTGCTGCTGAGACACACAGTGTGTGAAATGTGCAATATACGTGTGTGCGTGCTGGAGGAAGCAGAAGTTCTCTCTCTGGCAGCTGCATTCTGAGGATGTTTGCGCTGTTCGATCTTTGCGGTGTAAATTTTACATGTGCGCCGCCCTCATGGTTAAAGATTTCTCGAGTGTGTGTGCTTTTGTGTGTGCGTGTGTAACACTGAATGGAGTCGTAGACCTGATACTGTACACTGTTTCACTCACTTTCTTTCCCTTCTTTTATGCAGTTCGCTGATGATTTATAGCTCAATAATGAACATGGCACAAAAGCGTTTGCTACAAGTGCAGCAGGCTTGCTGTGATATTACCTCTGCTGTTGCCATTAGATTCTCTGCAAGTAACCACTGAAGTAACTGTTATCCAAATTCAGCTCGTCTCTTCAGTGAAGCAAGCAGTCACATCAGTGTAGCTGCTGCTCAGTGATGATAAGCTCTGGCTGACAGAAGACGGAAGTTTTGCAGACGTTTGTGGTGCGTTGTGTTGCCTTGGTGGTTACAACTTACTTCAGCTTTTAATGAGCCCAGTGGTGCGCTCGGTCTCTCTCGGTTTTCATGCAAACCTCCAAAAGCACTGATCTGCGTTCGATCGATTTGTTTGCAGCAGAGATGGAAATGATTAACCGATTAACCATTAACTGATGAAAAACCCACTGCTATGTTTGACTAATGCTATGGGTGAAGAGAAGACATAGTTTCATTTCTAGTAGACATTTTGAATAGGTGGGTTTATCATTCATGTCAAGGAATGTTTGTGAACTGCATGCAGGAGGCTCAAAAGGCTGTTGGTTCCGTTAAATAGGCCTACAGAAAAATGAGGAGCGCAGCTGAAATTAGTGGTGTTCGCAATGTACCACATCAAAAGCAAACGTGCACATGATAACAATAATTTCGTCCATGTTCTTTGAGAAAAAGTGTAATGTACAACTGTGAGGAAATACACATCAGTGTAGAGAAGGACGTGGCAGACAGTGACTGCTTTCCGGAGCTACTAAGGTACACTGAGCTAAAGCTGACCTCAGTCACTGCATTTTTCAGTTTAACTTGAGTAATGAGTGGTAAAAAAACTTTCAGTTGCCCGTCACTGTATGTTCCATTAATTTTGTCCAGTGTTTTTAGGTTTCGGTCATATGTTCGTGGTTATTGTAATTGTAAGCACCTCAGTATGAACAAAACCAGCTCCTTATATAGGCTTTGGTTAATATGATCTTTAGGCCATTTATTTCATATACACACCTATGCCTGGCCCCACCTACACTATCGCAAAGAAGAGGTACTGTGCTGGTGCATTTTTCGTTCATCAAGGAACAAATAAGGTACATTTACCCTTAGCACAACAGTTGTAGGTCCAGCTGTGTGCTGTAAATGTTTTTCACATGGAGAACGTGACCTAATATTTTAAAACAGAACAATAAAGTAAAAAAACCTGGAGGCAAGACAGGGTGTATGGAGTGAATACAAGTTGAAATATATAATTACAGTGGATTGTGGTACAGTTGTTTCCTAACTAAAGACACTGAAGACACACCCTTGAGGTTAGCACCCCACTGACAGTTTATTAGCTTTTTTTTGTGAGAGTGTGTCAGTACTGTGTTCCACTGTTCCTACCGTGCATATTTCTTAATGTTGATGTGTTTGTTTACAAGTGTGCATTTATCAAATGTTTTACAAATGCTTCGAATGTGACTCAGCCAATCAGATTTGAGATGGGTCGCGTCCTTCATTTTAGGCTTGCTAGTTCACGGTTAATCGCCATATAACAACCGTAGGTTATCAGTCAAAAGCGTTCGCCAAGATTTGTATCACTAGTTTCCAGTGTTCCTGTCCATTCTTTCTCAGTCTTCCACAAACTAGGTGTGCATTTCAACTAAAGATTTGGTGCCCATTTCAGCCTTTATCCCTCGAAGCAGTCCTTTTTCTTCGCCCACACTGACTACCTCTGCATGACATGAGTGATGCGGCAGCATGACTACTACAACTTGCATGACTACTACGGCCATGCACAGCGTTTATGCTGCAGAACTGTTCAGCATGCCTATACTACACATTCTCACTGACCGCTTAAAGGTTCTACAGATACTACACACAATTACTCTCATGTTGTCCATTTTGCTGCGCGAGTGATAAGATTGTGTTAAAAGCACGTGTTTTCTGGCTTGTGATTAGCCCATCGTTTCAAGCCTGTCTTAAAAAAAAAGCCTGTGTGGGTTTCTCAATGGTGCAACCATCTAAGCGTTGGCCCTATCAGGAGATCGTGAGTTTGATCCCTGGTGATGCTACACCCATCCGTGGCCGGTAGTCCAAGAGAGCACAGTTGGTACCTCCCTCTCTCAGGGTGGGTAGGATGGCCCCCCCCTTTTCCCCCCATAACTCGGCACGATGCTAGCCAGCGCAGGCGTCTGTTAGCTGACGTAACAGATCTGGCGGTTAGCACTTTCCTTCGAGTGCAGTCGGCTGTCCAATGACGTTGCTTGAGCGGCAGTTTGAAAAGATGCGGTGGCACTTCACAGGTCTCAGAGGAAGCCTGTGCTAGCCTTCGCCCTCCTGGCACTGGTGGTATTGTGTGACCTGGGTGAGTCCTGACTAGCGGGTGGAATTGGAGATGACTAAATTGGGGAGAAAATTAGGGAAAAATGTGTAGCACAGAATATTTAACAGTGACACAGAACACGGCTTTCATCTAAATCAAATATTTAAAAACTGGAATTAGATAAAGATCAACACTTTTTAAGCTAGTTGGGTTAAATAGAGTTTGGTATTGGTATTCTGAATCAGCCCATACTTAAAGATCAGGTATCAGTATCAAAAGAGAAAAAGTGGTATTGGTGCAAGCGTAGTTACAACCCCAACCGTGCTCTAACTTGTCACTCATCTCTGCTTCTCACCTCCCACCCCTACAGTCATCACCACCTCCTCCTGACAGGTCTTGAATCTTTGTGTATGTGTGCGTTTGTGACTGTGTCAGTAAGTGTGAATGAGTGTCTGCAAAAGTGTAAAAGCAAGGCTGCTACTTGGTGTGTGTGTGTGTGTGTGTTTGAGAGAGAGAGAGAGACAGAGAAAGAGATATGCATCTCCCTTTCTTAGCAACCCCCCAGCAAGTTGTATGCTCTTACTCACCACAGAATTTGCCTTTGTAATGCACTCTTCTATCTTCTTCCATTCCTTTGACTCTTTCCTCCTGTCTTCTGTACTTATTTAGGAGTGGACTGGGTGATGGGCAGACTGGTGACATCTTTAGCCTCGAAAAAAGCTTGTACTCGCTTGACTTAACATCTCTAATTGTGCTCTTTTGTTACTGAAGCTTTTGCTTTTGATACTAATTGGCTTGCTGCACTGGCTTGGCTTACTGACAGCAATTACAAGTGCTTAGTAAAAGAGTGTGTGTTTGCATCTGTAAACTACAGGCCAGAAGTGTGGAAGCAAACTGTCATTTTCTAAAGTTTCAAAAAGTTCAGTCTGTCAAGAACCAACATTACACAGCACATGTTTAGTTACATATAGTTTGTGACACTTTTCCAAAAAGTGGTTTGAGGTTTTTGGTTGATGGTAGGTGGGTTTGGTTAAAGGGGAGGTGAAATGATATTATTGTTTCTTATTATTTTTCATTTTTAGAGTTCTAGGTTTTTTTGAAGTCTGCCACGTTTGGTGTAGACCTCCTGATCTTTCTGTTTTGTTTGTTTGGACAGGTCTGAACACTCCACCCATGCTGAAGTCTTCTGTAAAGATCAAAGATTACAGGAATACAGTAATTTTGTCTTTTAAGTGAGTTTAGTGTGATGAAACATGCTTAATATGACCTTTGAGGTCCATTTTGAAGGACCTCTTTACCATACTATTGCTGCATTTAGTCAACCGAGAAACCGAGAAACGTTACTCACCGCTGTCCTCTAAACATGTTATATCACCCATCAGAAGTTAGGACTTTTGTTTTCATAAGACCTTCTTTCTTTTATTTACATGCATTTGCCACTGATAAAACTGATAAAAACACACCCAATTCATATTCTGTCTGCTGTGTCACCGTATGATTGGCTAACATCTGTGGAAAATTATTGCGGTCGGCTCAAATAATTGCGATCAGGAGATAATGTAATTGTTGTGATAGGCCTACATGAAGCGTATATGCACATGCTTACGTATGTATGCGTGCATGTTCTTGTCCTTTGGGGCTGTTTTTCTTTGAACACTGTTCCAGGTACAGGCATGTTTAAACATAGAGGAACAGGTGATTCCTGGCTAATCCTGACTCGCTCCACCAACTTCCACAGAAGATGAACTGGCTCCATGCCCAAGGCTATGCTTCACACTGTAACTTTTAAGGGTTGAGAGTTAAAGTTATAAGAGCAGTCATTCCTGATCTATATCCATTCCCACAGACACATTTTAGCCAGGGAGCTACTTGTCTGGATGACAGACTGCTTCTGTTTTTACTTCAATGCTAACTTGCTGTAACCTGAACTTTTCCTTTGAGTACAGTTCGCTCTCTAAATGTTGTATGTATTTGAAGAGTGAGGTAAATAGAAGAGTGACTGTAAAAGAAGTGAAAGCCATGCATATCATGATTAGGGATACAGAATGACATTGGAATCAAATTATAATTTGCAGAGAATTGTTAAGAAAACATTAGCATAAAACAGACTGACATTTCAAACTGGTCATTGCTAACAAATGTGTACTTTGGAAGAGCGTTTAGAGAGTTCAGGTGGCACATGGCTACTGTGCTAACATTTCAGCATTTCATTAGTTTTACTGCGTTTGTAACCCCTTTACAAATATATGGTACATTTCTTTGTAACGCTGTTCTGGACAGATTTAGTCCCAGTTCATATTTAATAAATGCAAAATAATGTGTGCTGGTATTCAATAATAAGGTATTAGGGGTATAATGATACACAAATTTCATATTGCTGTATTGACATCACGATATATAACATTTTCAACAAAAGAAATGCTAACACGGTGCCTGTTGAAGGGATAACTAGCACTAAGTAATTTTCTGGAAGACAACTAGAAAAATGGTTGATGTTGGCAAACGTTCGTTACTGTGGTGCTTAGCAATTCAAGTTCTTTTACTTTCTGGTCTTTTGTTTTATACGTAAAGTGTGGCGCTTACCTTTTGGCTGAAATGAGTGAAATAGGGGATTTTCTAATGCGGCTCTATCACTTACAGCAAACTGCGGCATTCAGGACTCTCTACCCAGTGTTGGTGCAGATTGGAAGCTATAAGCGTCCCTGTGGAGTTATTTATTTCGTCCGTTCAGAATTGGCACTTGGCGCCTGCTCTAGTCCTGTATAGAGAAGTTTTCTTTTGGCTCTAGGACAGATGGGAGATGTCTTCACAAAAGAGATTTGAGATATTAGCGCAAGTATTTGATAATCACGTAATGTTGCCACTGTCACAGTTCAGTCTACCAGTACTTGACTGTCAACATTGCACTTGTGTGGGAAACTGAAGCATTCCCAAAAATGAGATAAAATGTGCTCCCCATTTCAAACAGTTCAGCTAGTCAGCTATCCAAAGTAGTGAAAACTGAATGTAGCCTCTTATTCAAATTTTCCTCAAGCACCAGAGTGCATGCATCTGCTGCACAATTTAAGGTGGAACGGAACATTCGAAAATTAGCTGGTGAATAAGAAGGTAACTTCAGCTTCGTCCAGTTTTTTTTTTTCTTTTTTCCAGTTCTGGGAGCGGATTTTTTGTATTTACATTGATGGTTATTACTTTTAGGTCTACTGTGGATTGTGTTAAATAGCAATATAGAAGGCATTCCTGTTATCACTCATTTTATAGCATGAAATCTAACTGTATCCAATGCACCACCTGGTTCTGGAAAAAGATAATACTAATATTGTATTGTGACACCCATGTAAACTGTCCCTCAGTATTTCAACACATATGATATTGGTGTTGTAGATGCTTAGACATACATAAATGAGCTGAGATATTTTAAATCTGCAGAGTAGCTCTGGTTTTACAAGTTTCCACTGCACCTAGTCACATTGTGAGCGTACACTTTATTTTAATCTTTGTACAGCTGTTTTAGTGTGTAAATGGTCTGAGCATCTTCAAAGTTCACTGTAAACATAGCAGCGCTACACTTGCATCCTCAATGTGCTAGTTAGAGGGTCTGCAAGCCTCTGGGGCAGGGGTCAGCAACCCAAATGTTAAGAAGAGCCATTTTGTCCTTTCAACAAAAATCAAACCACCTTGGGAGCCGCAACATTTTATGTCCATTTTACCATCTTTACCACCTTAAATGGTGCCTGAGTAGCCAGAATGTAAATGCTACACCACTTAAGGTGGAATGGGACAATTCAAACGGGAAGATGGCAAATGAGAAACTGACTTTAGCTTTGTGACTTTTTAGTGTTTGGCAGTTTCTCGTTGCAGATTAAACGTATCAGGAAACCAGCTGGAGTGATTATAAGTGCAGATAAGTCCATTCGTCTCCAAATTATCAATGTTCGTCCTAAATCTTTCTCTTTGCCTTTTTGTTAGCTACTAGCTAGGCGAGATTATTGTTGGTGACCAGTAGTCTGCGCACCAGTCTTCAGGGTTAAAGGGTGAATTAGCAGTTGTAGCTACATTAACTCCTGCATTTAAGACCATTTACTATCAAAACTGTGTTTGAACGATTAGCAGAGCTTTATTTAACTGCAAAAGAGAATTATTTTATTTTTACATAAAAATCTAATTCTGCTGTGGAGCCGCAACAGGGCAGTAAAAGAGCCACATGCGTCTCTGGAGCCACATGTTGCCGACCCCTACTCTAAGGGAAAACCAAAGTTTTTTAAGACGAAAATCCATAAAATGTTTAACTACCAACATGT
>JAILXH010091077.1:1983-26238 GCA_023558415.1 Piaractus mesopotamicus | reverse complement strand
TGATTGTTTGATCTTTTGTATCCCTTGTACTGGGGAAACATGACAGGTTGTGTTGGATTAAGCTCAGCTTCCAAAGTATGTGGATTAATCCACAGGAGAGCACAACAAAAGGCGCAGGTTTGTTGTCAGAGAGCGGCTGTCTGTGAAGCCGATGTTAGCTCGTTGGAGTGAAAGCAAAGACTTCAGACGAGTTTCTGGCCCCACAGTGCAGCTACTGCAGACTTCACAGACCACACACACATCACAGAATCTGAGTCTAATTCAAACACAGAATCTACAAGATGCAGAGAGTGAAAGGTTTACTCTTGTACAACAAAATCTTATTATACAAAAAAAAAAGAGATTAGGTAGCTTTGTACTGCTCACCCAGAGACCCTTCTACAGGGATAACTGAAGAGAGCTCTGCAGGCAAAGTTTATCAGCTTGCCAACTCAGGAATTAAAATATATGAATGCTGCTTTTATGTTGAATTCTGTTGATTTTAGTGTCTTGGGCTTGTTGGTAATCATTATTTACAGCATACCAAACTTGCAAACACAAAATGAAGATGTCTCACAGATTCAGATATTAGTAATTCAGTGTCACCTTAATGCTGCAACAGATTAAGTAATGTAATAATAACTGAAGAGTGGTTAAGGTGGAAAATATGTGAGTGAATGTACTTTGTTTAAAAAAATAGTTTGGCAAATAATCAAATTAACATGTTTTATCCCTTACCCCGGATGCAGTCGATTGGCCAAGACATATTTAGTCTCTCAAGTTTGCTTCTTTAGTTTACAATGGAAGATGCTAGGCTAAAGCTGCTAACAAACTGTGGACTTCAAGTCAAGTCAAAGTTTACTTATATAGGGCAATGGCTATTATTCAATAGTTCAGGTCTGTGCAGCAGCAGTATCATCAGGAGGGTCAGCGGCATGCAGGTGAGGTTTGCACAGCATTGTGCAGCAGAAAGCTCCATGGTGGTCAAACTGGTCCAGAAGGCAGGCGAGCAGTGGGTGCCTGATTAAGGCAGATGAAGCAACAGCATCAGTTGGGTCAACTGTTCTGCTCAGCAAAGAAACACACAAAGTTTGTTCTGTTTAAAGAGACTGATTACAGTTTACAGGGTTAACAGAGTGCAGCAGAGACTCCGGCAGGTTGAACTTACAGCCTAAATAAAAGGAGAGCCAAGGGGTAACAAAGACATGAGGGCTCCCTGAGATGTCAGCGCCCCTCCGCTCCACCGTCAACAAACCTGAGTGAACGTGTGAGAGCAGAGAGGCGCTGACATCTCAGGGAGCCCTCATGTCTCTGTTACCTCCTGGCTCTCCTTTTATTTAGGCTATAATAGCTAGACTGAACACTGACTGGAAGTTTATTCCAAAGTTGGGGGGCTTTGTTTGAGAAGGCTCTACCCCTGATGTAACTTTATTAACTCTAGTTGCTAATAGTAAGCCAACACCAGGTAAACTAATTAGGTCATTGTTCATAATAAGAGATAAGTTTACTTAGATACTGAGGCGTCATTTAGAGCTTTATATGTCAGTAAAAGAATTCTGTACTCAATGCAGAATTTAACCGGCAACCAGTGTTTGATAAAACTGGACTGGTATGGTCAAACCTTGTAGTTTTTGTAAGGATTTTGGCTGCAGCATTTTGGACCAACTGATGCTTGTTAAGGCTTTTGCTGGACCATCCAGACAGCAGGGCATTACAGTAGCCTTGAGGTAATAAATGCATGAACTAGCTTTTCTGTGTCCTGTAGAGACAGTGCATTTCTTAATTTGGCAATATTGCGGAAATGCAGGAAAGCTATTCTGGTTATGTGTGCATTGAAGGACAAATCTATCGTGACACCAATGCTTTTTCAGGTGTACCTGATGCAATTGAGAAACTATTAAGTTTAAGCATTAAATTAGACAGTTTGTTTCTAGCAGCTTTTGGACCAAGAAGAGGAACCTCTGTTTTGTCTGAATTGAATAAGTTATTCGACTTCCAGTCTTTAATGCCTTTTATACAGTCCTCAATCTCATTAAGCCAAAGTTTATCATCTGGTTGGGTCGATATATACAATTGTGTGTCATCAGTGTAGCAGTGGAAATTGACATCGTGTTTACTGATAATGGTACCCAGTGGTAACATATACAATGTGAATAATAGAGGTCCTAAAACAGAGCCCTGTGGAACACCATACTTTGCTGTTGAAAGAGCAGATGATTCGCAGTTTACATTCACAAACTTATGAAACTCCAAGTAGAATCAGGTGTGCTTACGCTTGTTTGGAGTAAAAACCTGCAGCCACACCGGCTCTTTGCAGATAAGATTGGACACCCCTGGTATATAGCTAAGGCTAAGAGAGGAGTTTATTATTGACAGAAGAGGTCTGTTTATTTCTGGCAAAATTTCTTTGAGTAAATTGTAGGAGTTGAATCTAATATGCAAGATGTACAAAAACAAAAAAAACATGGGCCAAGCCCAAAATGTTTTTCACTGATGGTTTTGGCCTGGTCAGAGTCCAGATTTAAACTCTATAGAGAATATTTAGTCTAACATTGAACACATACAAGGCAACTGTTTGAAGCCATCAGTGCTGAGTGGAAAAATACTGACTCTTCTTTCTGTAAAAGGTTGTCTGGAAATTTACACACAAAACTTCAGCATTAAGGAAATCAAAGGGAAAAGCTTTCCTATATTAAGTTACTTTATATATTTGTTTAATGGTTTGTTGCTAGGACCATTAACAGCTTAATGTTTTGCTATTTTGGGGGCTTGGCTTGGTCCATTTTTTTATTTTTATTTTTTCCCAGGAGTGTAAGGTAATTTGGCAAAGAAGCTAACCGTTTGTACTTGGAAAATCAAAACAATGCCTGATTCAGATTTTGACGAATGCATTTTCAGTTTTATATATTTGAACATGAGTGCACACATGAGGGAATGCATCAGCTGGATGCTTTACCCACCAGTGACTCGCCGGACATGTCTCTGATCTCCTCTCATACAACAGGAATTTTTACTTGTAGAAAGTGATGGGTGATTTAAAGCAGCTAAGTGATTAAAAACAGAAAGCAAAGACGGACAAAAGGTAAAGCTTATCTCAAATCCACTTGTCATCTGTAGAAATTTACTTGGAACAGTTGCTTATTTTAGAATATCCCGTTTGCGACCTTCCTTGTAATTGTTAGGTGAATTATTATCACTGCATACACAGAGTATTTTGACAAGGCTGAGGTGGGATTCTTTGCCAGCTAAATTTGCCGTTCCACCTTAAATGGTGCAGCAGTTACATTCAGTTACATGCAGCAGGATGTAACTGTTGCACCATTTAAAGTGGAGCAAAAAATTCAAATAAGAAGCTGACAAAGAACAAGATTTTGCTTCATGAGATTTTGCACAATACTCCTACTGAATGGCACTCTTGCTAGTTTGAGGATCATGGCCAAAAGCCACAGTTTGCATGTTTTTGCATCATTAGGGAATCAGTGGTAGTGGACCAGACTACACATATATTTCTTTGTTCTGTTTATTGTTTTGAACATGATTCATTTTTGTAGCTTTATTGTTATTCAAATTGCAACTTCTAGCTAACGTTTAAAAAACCAACAATCAAAAAAAGCATCAAGCCAGAATTATTTTGAGCCTGCATATGATGTCCATACATAACGATGTATGAGATGGTGCGAAAAATTCCCGCAAAAACTGACTTGACACCTCTGGCTTCTAATTATTTCAGGTTTTACAGGGTGACCCGCAATAGCAAACGCACACCATCTTTAAAAGTGTTTCTTTTTTTCTTCTGACTCAGTAATTCTACTTTTCTAGCAGAAATATATTATATAGTATTTAATTATTATACAATACCAAGAGACAAAACACTTTTTACCCCTTACATTTTCATTTAAACCATGAAGACCAATCTGATCCTTAACAGACCGGTGTGAATTATTTATTTATTTATTTTTCATTTCAAAGTAGGTGCACATCTGATTCTTCTTGTTGAATCAGTTAGTCTCAATTTCACAATTGACTATATGAGCTACTGCTGTGTTGGAATGAACCTGCTGTTGCAGTCAAGATGGGACACCCTGATTTAAACCTACAAAGTACTTGTTACAAATTTCAAAGGGAAGGAGATTTTTTTTTTTCCTCTTGCTAATTAGTTGAGTTCCTGTTTATGAAAATATCCAACCGAAGTCATATCAATGTAAAATGCAACTAGCCATAACTATACTAATTTGTCTTTGTGCAAGAAATACATGATTACTGACCATTAGTTGCCACAGCGCACATCCAGGAAAAACAAAAGTTTTAATTTAACTGTTTAATCCCTTTTCACAGTAGCCATAAAATGCTATTTATGCATCTTTTGGAGCTCCCTTTACTGAACTATGCATTTTTTTCTTCAGTAACTGATGAAGTATGTTTGTATGATAGAAATGTGTATGACTATAATATGGACAGTCATATTCATGCGAAAGTCAACATCAAGTCAAGAGAAGCATTTATTATGTTAAGTGCTATTTTTACAGTGGCTCTTGTACATGATTTTCGATATCCTGAAAGCTGTCCGTTTTATCTCAGCACTGCCATAATTGTGGAGAAGTGTGAATTGTTTTCACAGCAAGGGGTCTCCCCCTTCTCTTTCATCCCTCATTGCTCCCTAGTAGCTAAACTCAGAGTCATAACATTTCACACACAAAGAGCCAACAGTGTTCTAGTTAATTACAGTTACAAGGAAAAATGTTACTTGATTACCATAATTGGCTGGTTGCACAAAATGGTGGTGAACACTTCTACTTTTAGCAGGGTGTGCATGACAACATCTGTCAGCATATCAGGTGGTACTACACATTGACTTTCTTCATGAGATTTTAGTATAGATCGCAATCAACAATGTATATCATGTCATTCAGATCCTCATCAGCACAGATAATTAAAAGGATGAATCATGTATCATTCACTTTGCAGTATTTTACCATCCTATACACGTTCACCGATGCTGCATCACTTTTGCGAAGTGGCAGCACACTTTGCAGCTTGTCTTGAGTGGTGTGCTACTTGAATTATGCACAAAATCACTCTTGTGACAGACCTTTTACACTCGCAAAACATAAACATCATGGTAGTGTGTTTTGTACATGACCGAGAAGAGAAGGAGCTGGCTGTTCATACAGAGGATGTCACAGCCTGTTTAACAGGACTTTTGTGGCAGATGTGACCGTGGACATCCTTGTTTGACACAAAGCCTCAACATTAGAGGTTATGTAATTATCTGTGTAAATTGCAACCTTCAAAAGCCTCTGAAGCCTAATCTCTTTTACTCATTGGTGCTGATAATAATGTCTGAATGATGTAATTCACATCACTGATTGTGATCTTTGGCATATACTGCTAAAATCTCATCAAGAACGTCAATATGTACTACCAGCTGACATGCTGGCGAATAGTGTTATGCACACACTGCTTGAAGTGGAAAAATCTACTGCAACTAACCCATTAAAAATATCCAAGTCGATTTCCCATCTGCTGACGGAATGGCGACTAGGGGGCCTTCAGAAGGAGGCTACATGGCCATTTTTTGCTTTTATATAAATGAGTGTTTAAATGTTACTGATACTTTCTAACTCCGGTTTCCACTTTTATTTGAGTAAGATTTTATATCTACAGTACCTATACTTTTAAGTATAGTTCTCAGCAATTTTTCCACAGAATGTCTATGTATGGTGGCTTTGAAGTAACCAGTTGAAAGTGACTGTCAGTAATCATTGCAGCTTGCAGACCAGTTGTCATTATTACATCAGGGCTTTGAATAATAATGGCCATATAAAAGCACTCAGCATAGATATTTAGCATGCAATCTGTTAAAATATCCAGAGCTAATCTTGGGGGAACCTGCAGTGTTGTTTTGATTATTTTTGATTGGTGTGCAGTGGTCAGCTTGGTGCTGTTATTTTACAAATAGTGAACATTATGAGGATTGCATAGATATGATATGAAATATTCACAAGATTGCTCAATGCGACGCTGCATGGGGCCAGACTGCACTGCCTACTTCCAAAAGAAACAGAGCTTGTAAAAAGATGGACACAACAAAGAACACTCACGATGCAGCAATGACTTGTTATTCTGGACTTTGGATCACTCTTTTGAAACAGGTCTATCACAAAAAAATGGCTAAATCTCCTGTCGTGTTCAGGGTCAAAATTGACCCTTTTCAGGTTTCAGTGTCTCTAAACACCATTGCACATTATCATTTTTTCATGACACTTGATGATTTCCTTAACAGTGATGATGTGAGTGTGTAAAAGTGAAGAATTTGATGTTTTTATTGAGTCTCTACAGCATTTGGGTACAAAGATCTTTGTACACACACACACACACAAACATACAGAGTTTATGCCGCCCCCTTTTATTATGTGTGCCCAGTGTTTTTTTTCACACACAAAGACTGTCCAGAGTACAGTGTTGAAATCAATTCAGAGCATGAGGAATTATCCTCTGATGAGGAAACTGATGCACAGCAAAATGGAGGGAGGCAGTCAATGTCAAAAAATAGCACGGTGCTCATCTCTGTCTGAAACTTGGGGTGGAATGGCACCTCAAAATATATTCAGATTGACCCAAAGTCAAAGCTTTCTTCAGCAAAAATGTTTTACCTGGAAGCCATCATTAAATGAGACATGGAAAGTGCCTAAGCAAATACTTGTTAGCATGACTGCTTTTAATATTAACAGACAAAATGATTTTCTATTTTCTATGAGATATTTTGTTGACATTTCACAGTTCATTGTCACAGTCAGAATCACAGCATTCTTATCTAGAAGTCTGTAGACTGGCTGATTCTGGTTGGGATGCCATTTATATCCTGAAATAATACAATGTGCAAAGAATTACTGTACACACTACACACAAATAGCGCTCTTATTAATACTGTAGTTATTAACCTCTGCATCATACAATCACCTTAATGTGAAACATAAACAACAGCATACGTTTTGGCTATAATCACATTCCACATTACAATATTAGGAGGCAGAGGAGAGCGTTACCCTTAGGATTTGTACATTAAAACATGCTTTTTTTTTCTATGGCTTGTCACAGGTGACAAATGGGCCTGCTTGCAGGGACTTTTCAGACCATAAATTACAGATAATAATACAGGCACTTACAACATAACCTAATGGAGATGCTCTAAGCATCTTCAGCATTATATGCTCAAGGGCATAAGGTGAAAACCCCTCAAGACTGGAGCTGGATTCTGAGGAACGGTGTGACAGAATGGATTTGGATAGAGGTTAATCCTGCAAAAAGGACCATCATAAAAGTGGAAAAGCCATGAAAATGTGTGACTTCAGGAAACTCAACATTTTATTTGATGTAAGTGATTCTAAAGAAGGGCATCTATAAAAAAAACCCATAGACAAGGTCAACAACGACATACTCAGTAGCCATATTTGTTACCTGTATTGCAGAAAGAGTATGCATACTACATACAACTGCTCTTAGGCCCTTCACCTTAAAAACCTGAATCCAACACTTTTATAAGAACTAGTTTGATTTATTTAAGACCAGTGTGAATGTGCAGCTTGAGGATCAAATGAGTCCCAAAGTTGGAGAAAAAAGTGTGATTTATTTTTGATGAGTCTTCATCTACTAGCTTCCCTGTGGTGAGGCTCTGCATACAGGAGAAGCCACTGAATCTTTGTAAGGATTAAAGGCAACCTCTCTATTGCTGAACTGAACTGTCGCTTTTTGGGGCTAATGAGGTGATTTCTGAGGCCTTGGTTAAAAAGACACAGGAATGGGTTTCATCATAATTAAGATTTTCTTAGGAGTCAAGAAACAGCAGACAATATATATAAGGCTATGGGAAGTGAACTTAAATATCTGCTTTGGGTGTTGCTTGGATGATGGGTGATGCTGCTTTTTCATGTTTTTTAAACATTTTTTCCCCCAAGATGCAGGCATATTTATCTTCATCTTCATCTTCACCTGCTTGATCCAGCTAGGGTCACAGTTGCAATAGGGAAAGCAGAAAAACCCAGACAAACCTGTCCCCCGCAGCTTCCTCCAGCTTATTATGGGGGATCCTGAGCCAAACCCAGGCCAACTTGGAGGTACAATCCCTCCAGCGGATCCTGGGACAATCTCTGGGTCTCGTCCGAGTTGGCCATTCCTGGTAATGCCAGCACAGGAGGAGCAGCAGCAGCAGCAGCAGGTTAACCCCCTTCAGTTATTAGGAGAGAACCTGCCCCAGGTGTAGGAGTTTAAATATCTTGGGGTTTTGTTCATGAGTGATTGGAAAAGGGATTGTGGTGGTGAAGAGGGAGCTGAGCCATGAGGCAAAGCTCTGTTTACTGGTTGGTCTCCATAGCCACCATCTTACGGTCATAAGCCTTGGCTAATGACCAAAAGAACGAGACTGTGGATACAGTGGTAGAAATGAGCTTTCTTTGCAGGGTAAACAATGGGGTATATGTAACAGTCTTAATTAGTCCTGAGAACAATGTGCAGGTGTGTAAAGGAGGAGTGGGTAGAACCAGGTGGAGCTGAAAAATAAAAATAAAATTACAGACCCCCTCCACTTAAGACGCAGCTCCTGAAGTGCATAGATGTTGGGCACAGGCTGTGAGGAAGCACGGCTACAACCAACAGAAAGTCCAGAGGGGAGAGCTGTCCATTAACTGAGTCAACTGAGTACTGTTTGCCAATTATACTTGACTACCTCTTGTTTCGTTTCTTTCTGTTATTCACATTGTAAAGCACTTTGAGGTGCATTGGAAATGTGTGAAAGGTGCTGTCTTAAAACCAAATAAAATTAGATCAACTTGTGTCAAGAAGTTACCAGGGCAATAAATCTCAGGAATGCAGGTATCCACACAATATTTCAATAATTAGGTAGAGCATAGTAATGCATCATATTTGTTGAGATTAGGACTGGCCCCATTATTAAGTCCAATGGGAAAATAAGGGGGGCTACATCTCTGTGTTTCTCTAATACCTATGTCCTGAGCCCTCCACATAAAGGGTTTACATTTCTCTTTGAGAAATGCCACCATCATTGCACAATTACTTTAACCATGAAGTTCAGTTTAGAAACTGCCACCCGTTAGCCTGTCTATAAAACCTGTTCTGTGAATTCAGGACAGGGTCCAAATCTGGAAACCCAAATTAACTGCTAGTATTATTTTATTGGTACACTCAGATCTCATTCTAATTAAAACTGTTTTTTGACAGGAGTTTCTTCAAGAAGTCTTACTTTATCTCATGTGCTTTTACACATCCTGGCACATGCGCAAATGCATGCGCGCACGCACACACAGCTTTGTGTTTGGCCTCATGTTTTAATTCAGTTTTTCTCCAATTACTCTTCAGCTGTGTAGCCTTGAAACACCTTCCAAAATCAGTGCCATAGGCTGAATTTCAATGGACTCTGGAAGCTGGAAAAGCTTTGGAAAAGCATTTTTATGGAGCTACAGACATTGTAGATGGATAACTGCACTTCCCCACTCTGATCTTACCTAATTATCAAAAACAATGCTCCAGAGATGTATCTGACCATGAGTCTGGTTGCACCTTATGACTTTTTTTTTTACTAAGGGCAATGTTTATTTAGCCTCTTGTACCCTCTTATGAGCAAATTAAGTAAATTAATTAACTGTAGAAAAAGAGGCACCAACAAGAGGCAGAGGATGTATGTACTACTATGTTGTTTAAATCCAAGAAGTAATGTCCAGGTACTTACTACACTTTGCACAAGGGCTGCATCCTGGTTGGACAGACTTCTATGACATCATCTCAGATCTAAACAAGAACAATTTTCCAACTGGATATCAGCCTTTTAGGAAAGGAATACAGGCCTCCCACCTTGCTGTAGGTCTACATGACTTCTTTAGGAACTTGTTTAGGATGACTTGGTTAGCGTTTGCACTTCCCAATGTGACTATGCAATTCTGTATGACTGGGTAAAATACGTTGCCTGTTTACAGAATAGTTCATGTTCTCTGCGATCTCAGTTTTACCGCCTTAGTCAATCAGGCATGTAGAACTAACTAGCTAAATGTCAAAGAACTTGATCAGCTTAAACAGACACAAAAGGGTACAAAGTGTCCTTGATGCAAAGCACCACTCCACAGCGTAGCATGCGTGGCGCTTTCTTGCCCTTTGACTAGTAGCAGCATTGAATGAGTGACATCTAACATGAACGAATAGATCCTTTAGACCGAATCACAAGTCAAACGTAACTTTTTTTTTGGCACCCACACAATGTTTATGTCTGCGGGTCAAAGGACTGTAAGAAAATTCTAGTCTAATCTTTCAAAATAACAAAGTTTGATTTTACATGGTTAAACCGGTTTATGCTTTTATGCACCCAGGAATCTTAGCTAAAATGCAAACTGTGAATGTGGTTGTGAAAATGTGGATAACATTCTCGTCTGCAGAGTGAACTGGGATTAAGCTTTTACAAACAGGTAGGAGACTTGAAACGATAAAAATGATTGCCTAGGGGTCGTGGTGCATAAAGCCATTCCTGCATTTTCCAACATTCAGCAATCTGGTCCTCTATTTCTGTGGTCCACTGCACACACAGAGTGCATCCAGATCTTTGCCATTTTTTTCTTCTAGCTCTTTCATTGGCAAATGCTTGTATCACTTATTCAATTATGCCACTGACTGTCTCAAAAATGAAAATCTTGGGACGCCTTCATTCACTCTGGAGGTAGATGTGAAGGTCTTAAGATTCACCTACTCTAAATATCCGGCCTTCCTTGGACTTGCAGACTTGGATATGATTACAAAAAAAGTCCAAAAAAAGAAAAACCTCATAACAAACAAATGAAGCTCTTCTAGTGTAAATAACACACAATTTATGTGCCATGACTGAGTACATATTTTAAGACATTTATATATACATTATATATATATCTTAAGATTATTTTCTTTTAATACTATTTTATGTGTGATAGGCCCCACCTCATTAGTGTTTTTCTACACTTGCAGCCCTATAGCCTTGCAGTGATATGATGTTAAGAAAATCAGTAAAAGTTATTGTCTATGATAAAGATGACATCTAAACCAGATCTTTTGTGCTATTGGGTCTGATCAAGCTACCAACCTTTAAATTCACTTATGGTTTTAAAAACCTCTTATAAGGGGCAAATCAGGAGCTTAAGTTGCTGCTTTAGAATCATAATTTGTAATAGACTTTATTTATGATCTGCAGCCAGCACTTCGAACTGGAGGACTCAAGCTTTTTTTTGCTCTCCTTTTGTCTAATATCTACATGTTTTAAAAGAATCAGAAGCAGAGTAACATTTAAAATTATTTTTCAAGGCCACAAGGTCTGCGAATGTCTATGACATCTACAGGGAGATTTACTCGAAAGAGGCCCCGAATATTCTGTTGTAACTCCCATTAGGATGAACCAATCTGAACCAAATAAAATACGCTGGATACCTTGATGTCTGTGTAATCGATTGCATTACATGCGATGCTGGAAGTGATCTCCGTTTTCTGGCAGACACATTTCAACGTGGCGCTCTATGTTCCTGGACGTCTGTCCGGCACCCACCTCATAGCTATGATGCAGGGGCATCCCAGCTTGTTCAAAGCTCCATATACTAAAGAGCACATTGCACAGTGGTTCGTTCAGAGTGCTTGGTCCTAGTGAGAGTTATTACAGAATATTCGGGGCCTCTTTCGAGTGAATCTCCCTGTACATCTTGCATTCATTTCTGCATTCTGTTATTCAGTCACAATTTGCAGTCAGTGTAGGATGTGCATTTTTGCCCCGTTCCTTTCATTCTAACCGCTGCACCCAGATGTGTGCTTTGATTATGTGTCTACAGAAAAATGTGAGATGAATGCAATTCCAACCCCAAATTAGGCTTGTGGTTGGTATAGTGTTGTGGGTAACACCTCTGACTTCTACGCTGTAGGCTGGGGTTCAATCCCCGCCTGAGTAAGCACCCTTTACCATCCTTTACCAGTGCATCCGTTGCATTTGTAATAATATATAAAGCAGTTCTTCACATTTTCTTTCCACGTCTACACAAAACTGACATATTGGGAAATCATCTTGTAAGTCTGTTACAATTCTTGAATGAAGGTCGTTATTATGCAGCCACAGGAACTTTGCAACCTGGTTTTCTTAAAATGTCAACTGCCCAGTACACCAACACATACCTGAGCTGATGCAAGACCGACAACCCTCACTGAAATCCTTATCACCACCATGAAGCACACTGGTTTGGCCAGCAAAGAACTGCTTCCAAAGACATTCACTAATGCAGCCTGGCAGTAAAAATGATAAATCTGAAATTAGCATACTTGAAAAATTAAATTGAAAATTATTCAATTAAGAATGCCACACTTTCTAAAAATGACATTCAAATTCAGTTCCCCAAAAACTGAAAACTTCATGGTTCTGCATTAATATTCTAAAATATTTTTTAAATATAAATGTTTGCCCATTTTCTCTTAGTGTCTGCTGCTGCCGGATCACATCCAGTGCCACCAGAGTACAAAAGTGAGGCCTAAAGCACAGTTCTGTCAGTGACTTAAACTATGAACAGTTCTCTATACACTGTGAGTCAAATGTCAGGAAACCACCCAAATATCTGTGAGCTGCTTAATGTTAGATTAATCTTAACATTACCATTATATATAAGACCAATATGTGAATCTATGATAAATAGTATAATCAGTGGCAAACCGTGACTATCACAGCTATTTTCTGCTCCTTTATGGAATTCTAACAATACATTAGCACTAAGCTAACAACGATTCACATGAACCTTTTGGCTGTTCTAGAATATATGCTGATATTTGCAGCATGTATCAGACATCTCATTTCATTTGAAGCTTGTAACAGATACATTAACATATATTTTACCTTGTAGCAGTTTTGCAGTGACTGGAGGCTTACAGTGATGTTTTTTCTCAAAAAATACGTACCACCCATTGTAAATGACCGATGACCAAACATGACCGATTTCTGTGTCACTTTCTAATTTTATTAGTGATTAATCTGACATGTTATGCCTTTAATTCAGCTCCTGAAGTCTTAACCACTGGGAGAGCTCACTGGGAGATACCACAGTGAAAAAAAAAATCCTGATTGGGTAATAATGTACAATTTTCAATAACACCCAAAAAAATCTAATATGGCATGTATTGTCTTACTATTCAAACTGATTAGTTGCAAATTAAATCCATATATTGTTGACATTGGGAAAAATGTTTGCAATAATCTATATAAACATCTATATAACTATTTTTTTTTACATAATTTCCAGCAGCTCTTTATATTATGTGAAAATCTGATGATGAATGGACCAACTAAAATGATCCAAAATAACTTGGAATAATCATGTTATATAAACTAGCATTAAACTTTAACAAACATTCTCCTGAAAACTTAAAAAAAAGAGATAAAAATCTTGTTCTGACATGATATTCATTTTGAGATGTATTTTCACTATCTAGCTCCATTAACTGCTCTTTCTTTTCCTTACACAGACTTTCTGTGTTTTTTTAGCTGTTTTGCCATCCTCTAGCCTTTCATCAGTGGTCAGTTTCTGCTCTCATTTATAAAATCTATTATAAGACTTTTTCAGAGAACCCTGAATATTAATGATGAGATGAGATCAAGCTGACATTAAGCATCTTACAGATATTTGGGTGGTTTTTGACTTAGACTTTCAAACAACAAACTACAATGCTAAATGAACATATATACTCAAAAATACAATGTACATTTCAGTGTACACACTGTATAGTCCTAAATGCAGCTCTTCATACTTTGAAATAGCCTATGCACTGTATTAATATGCCTTTTACACAACAGATGTTTGAACGAACAGACCTGGGAGAAATTCTTTTTCTTTCTCAACAACATCCACAGGCAGTGTCCCCATGAAAAAAAAAAAAAAATCTGTAAGCCATTTCTTGATGAAAGCTGCATGTGTTTAATGGCCCAAAAACTAGTTCTGCTGGCACCCCTTCATGCTGTGCTTATGTGCAGACCTTGTAAGCTTTCAGCATTGAATAAATGAGGCCAGGACAATTGTTAAAAATATCAGTGAAGTGTGGAAAGTACAGAATTCTAACAGCAGACAAATCTCAATGAAGTATTTTAGGAGTACTTGGGGTGAGAACACAGTTAACCTTTCTGTAAAATTGGTAATGCTGATGAAAAAAAAAATAGATCACTCATTACCATGAAAGCTTTTTATTGATCAGAGATGTAAAATATCTTTTTGCCTTTTCATACGTAATTATTGGGGAGTAGTTTCTATTAGGTGTAGCTTAATCAAATTGAAGAAAAAGAAAACAACTTGTGTGGAAAGTACTGTGTGTATCGTGTTGTGATCGTGATATTACTTGTGCTTTTTTGTATGAATATTTTAAAAATGTGAAACTTGAATAGGAGGTCCTATCCAATGTATTTGCATATAATCTCATATTTGATATTTCATAATACCATACTATAATTTCATATTATGTCATGTTGAATCATACGATCATGAAAAGGGATTTAAAAATGGACATGTTTAAGAAAAAAAACAAAAAAAAACTTGAACAACGTATTTTGGACTAACAAAACTCAGGGAGGAAAATGAATCTTCCCCAGAAACAACTTTATGAACAATAAAAGTGACTTTACAATACATTTCCAAAAACCAGCTGGTTAAGGTAACGGATGGTCTCAGGTAGTTCAAACAATTTTTTTAAACAGTTTGTGTAAAAGCAGTCACTGTTCGTCAGAGTATTAAAATATCATTTGTAAGAATCCAAGTGGATGGACCCAGCTCATCAAGGCTGTTCATAGAGTATATCAGACTTTGTACCAATCAGTCCTTGAGTGTTTGAAAAACGTCTTCTTTGACAACACAAACGTCTTATTGAATTGAAGGACGACTTCACAGTGACCCTCCCAGCATTTTGTCCAGACCTTGGAATTCTGGCTCTGGAACTCCTATTTGAAGTCCATCATTAAAGGAACTGTCTTTCCTCAAATGATTCCGTCGTAGTTCTCAATCGGGAATGGAACAGTCATGGTGTATAATTTGAAAGCAATGGCTGTCAAAGTAAATAATGACCAACAGTATGTGGAATCCAAGAGAGCTGTGAAGGGGCTTTGGGACAGGACGTGGCACTAGGGTCATCCATCTGTCGTGCTTGTTTCTTGCCCTTCATCTTGTTGCTATTGATATGCTATGAAACGTGCCAAAGATCAATAGCCCACCAGGTGTTTGAACAGAATGATGTTACACTAAGTTCTGAAGGCACTTGATTTCATTGCAGACAGCAGCTCCGTGTTCTGTATTGGAACAGGGTCCTACGGTGAAAGGTCTTGTGAAAGGACGGCTATCTTTCTGCACCTCAAGAAAACAACTGCTTGCAGACTGGCACAGCTTCAGATGGGCACAGTTTGGAATTCAATGGGCAACCCATGCAGGAGTTAAAGGTTGACATTCAAGCGGTCCCTGCACCTCATTTTTAATGCATTTTATGAAGTCATTCTAAAATGAAAAGGCCAACTCAATGATTCTTAAAGAGTGTTCAACTTGTCAGTTATCCATGAATTAAATGAGTTTGGCCAAATACCTGCGGATAACAGAGATGATAACCAAAATATAAAGATAGCATTGAAACAACGTAGCGGAAGTCACCACCATAAAGAAGTAATACTGCAGTATGAATAGGCCATGACCTATTCCTATTTAGGCATGGCCATATTATGGGAGATTAAAAAGTAATAACAATAAAAGACAGCAGACTAAAACCAATAGGTATTTTTAAAGCAGCCCAGTTTTCAGGAGCCCTAATGAATTCAGCCATATGTAGGGGAAATCATTGTTCATATTCCTCTGCTACGTAATGTATAACAAAAAAGATAAGAAATGGATTCTTGTAAAAACAAACAATAATTTCTACTTTTTCTCATTATCATTTATCAGGGGCTCTAGCTCTTCCACTTGTGTCATATATTGCAATAATGTGGACGTCAAGATGAACACCGTGAGAAACAAAGCAAAACCTTCTGGAAAATACATGTTGCGTCTTTGTGCTTTGAGAAGATTCACCTGGTCAATCCACGGTTATCAAAGAATCCAGGCACACTCATTCACGTATTAAGAACTTCACCAACTTTAATAGGCTTTTGAATCCTGACTTTGCATGGTCTCCTGTAATGTACGGATCATTATTTGTTAACTAGTGATCGACTCCCTCCCGCACTCCATCTGGATCATTCTTTGAACTGTGATTCTCTCTTACAGACGGGATGAATCTTTGGTAGTTGTATTCGGACAGTCCTTGTCTGCCAAAAGCCCCTAGGAGTGCCAGAGCCGGATTTGACCTCTCCAGGACACGGTCACCTCCGATGGCCAGCCAGGACCAAGAGCAGAGTGAGACACAACTGCCATATATGCTCTGCTGTAGGAGGGGCCAGGGACCTCAGATCTAGAGATCAAACACATGATTGCAAGCACTCAATTATTTTTATCCAAAATAACTGTAAATCTACACATCAAATCTGCACTCAGAAAAATATGTAAGCCCAAAAGTTAAAACTTATGTGTTTTAATGTCAATTTTCCATTCAATTTAAATACATAAATCCAATCTAAAAATGATATTATAATTTATGTTTCTCCATCATGTTCAATAAACCTGAATGAATTAAATAACTTTTATATTACATAACATTTATGTATTTCTAAAGAGTTAATAGTACCTTCCGTATTCACAGCACAATTACTTAGACTGTGTAAATGTATGAAATGACAATACATGTTAAATTCAACATTTATTGTAGTCCAAACTATATTAAACAGTATTTGCTGAGGCTCAATACAAGACACATGTAAACTTTAAAGTCTAATGTGAAAAAAATAAACATAACTTTATATGTTTCAGCTGTGATCAAATTCCCTGGTTTAGAATTTCTATTCACTCGCAACTGAACTACTAATTAAAGCAAGTGTTTATGTGCACAACATTCCTATTGAGGCACAACTCTCATGCTGACCATCATGCAAGTCAGCTAGCTAATGCTATCAGTCACTTAATGCCATGCTAATATGTCGAGGTCAACTACAGTTACAAAAACCATGAACTGTTGATTTGAATATTAATGAGATACATCTTTATGTACTGCTTCACAATAAATCACTGCTATTATTTATTTAATCTACCTTTTGTACCCGTTAACATGACAGCAGACCTAGCAAGGATGCTAGCTAGCTAGTTCACTGTTGTTGTCTAGAGTATCTCTCAAAATAAGCAAAATGCAACATTAATATATGGTCAAAAACATTAAAAACACAAATTAAGTGCGCACCACTATTTCATCGCAGTTGCACTGTATAACAAAGGACGACAGGAGATTGAGCCATTTCATGTCCACCATGCCAGCTGAAGCAATTTCCTGGTTGATGATGCATTTCCTGTTACTATTGCACATGCACACTGCCTCCTAGTAAGATTTAGTGGAAAAATCTAACAGGTCTTATACAATTCAATTAAATCAGTTTTGGATTTATCCAAATTGAGTTGCTTCTAATTAATATAAATAAGTAAAGTACAAGTTTTGTGTAAAATATTTGCTTAATGTTTATGATGGCCATAAATCATTTTTTTGAGTGTACACATACTTACACAGTATTTACATTTCTAGATTATAGTGAAAAGATATGGAACAGATGCCAGCTTAAGAATTTTTCTACAGTGCACATAATTCAACCATAAATTACCTTTTGAAATTTGCGTCATTTATTTTCATTGTATTGTACCACTTGAAAAGCTACTCCAGATGTCTCAGGTAAAATCTCCATTTATAAACAGCCCTGTGAATAGCTAGTCAATAAAACAGCCAGTGAAGCCAGTGGCCCGCATCACTAGTAAATATTTCATACACTGTATCGATTGAGTATTATAACATTAATGCAAGAGGAGTCTGATAGTCTGCAGTCCTGTTTAGAAATCAATATCTGAGAGATTTATGATCTATTTCAAGACCATCCAATATACTCACTGCTATTGGGAGGGGGGTCTCGACACTCTCCCTCCTCAATGGTCACATCGTCTATGGCAATATCCCCTTCAATGCCAGGACCACGGACGCCCTCCAAAACCATCTACACGAAGGGACAAGAAGAATGATCTGGATGAACCACCTCTTCTTACGCCATTACACAAACCACATTTTTCAGTTCAGTGCCATGTGTAATATCTTGCTAACTGAGTGAGTACAACAAAATACATGTGGAATTTTTTTCTTAATAAACTCAAGTTTAATCAACTCCAGATATTCGTCCCACCCGTAAGACCAAACGGAATTCTTAATCAATGTCAAAGTTGCACTAGGCAGAGTATTCTACCAAATGAAACTTGAGGAAATATTAGTAGTCATCAGTTATCATTGCTTAATCTGAATACTTCTGTCCAATGACTTTTTCCCTATTCTATTCTCTATTTTAATACTTTATATTAATGATAAAACCTTATTCTCTGTTACTATCGCTCATGTTATTGTTGTGCTATCTGGTATCGACCAGAGGAGGACCTGGACCTGCTCTTAGGGAGTTTCTGTTTGCTACTGTCGCCATTGGCTTGCTCATGGGGGCTTGGACTTTATAAATAAACATTGACTTGACTAGTAAAAATACATGTTATTTGAAAGAATGGTTTGGCAAAGAAAAATCACAATTCTCTCTACCTACCCAGATATAGTTGATCAGTCAAGACACGTTTGGTGTTCAAATTTTCCTTCTTTAATTTAGTGCTGGAGTTACAAGGATAATGTTGCTAACAAACACTAGAAGTCACCCTAATCTTTTTTTGTAAATACATCCTCAAAGCATCTCTCAATCCACTAAACTCACATCCAGGACTTCATTCAGGACTTGCTGAAGTTTAGGACACAGTATGACTTTCTGAGAACTATAAAATGGCCAAAATCTCACACTGTAACAAAGTGTAGTATTAGACAGTTATATTAGACAACAGCTGTTGTGCCGAAGTCGAACTGCCCTGCAGAATTCCTTTCACATTCTCATATAACACACTCTAGATTATACTCTTAACGTCTGTTGTTTCTATTTATAAACATATATTTTCAGTCCTAAAATTCAGGATTAATAATTATCTATAAAAAGAAACCACAGAAATCGTGAAAGTCATCTGTAGCGTCTATATGCCTGCATGACGTACGCTTGAAGAGGAGTCAGAATTCGGCACAAATATCCGCTGAGTTTAGCTAAACAAGTTTTGTACATTTATATAGTTCACAGTGAATCATGCTGCATCATTAACTACATTGACAAGTCTGTGTAATCCTAATGAACAATTAGATGGGCAAATTGAGAGAAGTTGTGTATTTGTGTCCACTGATATCTAGTGTTTATTAGCAACGATAGCTTGGTAACTCCAGCGCTAAACTACAGAAGCAGCATGTCTAGAGTGTCTAGATCGACTACATCTTGAGTAAGTGGAAAACTGTGTAGGTCTGATTTTTTAGTGAACCATTTCTTTAACAGTAGTAGGAATACAGTGTTAAGACAAGTGAAGGCCCCCTTTAAGTGGCCATCGGGACGATGGTTGTTACTTCTCATTCCTACTGAATGATTTACACCTGCACTGAGCCAAACATATATGACAAGTACTTTGAGCAAAACATTGTAAGTAAAATGCAGTGGTACGCAGATGTATACAAACAATGAAAAAGCACTGATTCAGGCCGCATGCTTTTGGAAGCTGCTCTTGATTCTTATTCCAGTAGAGAAGACAGCAAGCATAAAAAATTCTCCTTCTGTTCCAGCAAAACCACAGTGGAGTCTGCCAGTCAGGCTCTAATGCGCCTTTGTGTTGGTGCAGAGAAGGAGTAGATAAGCATGGTGGTTTTTGGGGGTCATCATCTTTGTCAGTTTTATATGGAAGTGAAATGCTGTATGATTAATATATACTGGAAAAACAAACTAAATCATAAATCCCCTTAAAACAGCACAGATTTAAAAACAGTCCTTGATTTCATGTGCACAAATCCTTATAATAGTTTATATGACACTATTGATAACAATATAAACACAAACCTGCCATCTCTATTTCTGATAAAAACTTCAAGAGAACCTCATAAAACATGCAAAGACACAAACTATAAATGGGTGGTGAAGAATGGGCACAAAACACAGGTTTACAGATCAATGTTGACAAAATGGCATTTTTGTCTTTAAATTGAACCATGTGGCTACCGAATAAAGTGATAGTAATGCCTCTCTCCTAATCAAGAGAAATACAAACTTCATATAAAGCGGCCAACAGTCCATACAAAACTTCATGACACATTTCATAATCTGGCAAAATCCTTTGTAAGTGCCCTCATAAAACATTTATTCAGAAAGATTTTAACCTCCAACATTATTATTTAACAGCACTGCACGTCAGCGGAAAAGTGATTTTTTTTTAGTAGGGATGTGCATTCTGACTAATTTTGATATAAGTACCCACACAGGTCAATAATCGGTTAATCATGGGAAAGAAAAAACAAAAAGTAACACTGGTGTTGCACAAAAACATTTAAAAACATGCTTTATTATTCAAATATAGTTGAGGATTATCGGTATGTTTTTGTGTTGGATGAGTAACTGAGGCTGCCTCTGGTGAGCTAAAGAGTTAACAGAGGCACTGGATACTGATGAGGACTCCTCATCTTCTTACAGGTCATCTATTCTCCTCAATAAATAATGTTATTATATATTAGTTTGCTAGAGAAATGTATTTTCACTGTTTCTGGACCTAGCTAACTTTAGCTAGAGTAAATTGCATAGCCATGTTAGCGATAAAGCTGCGCTATTTGCAAGCACATTAAGGCCCTAATGTTTTGGAGCAGCAACGCAAATTATTCATGCTTCCTCGCAAATATGGGCAATATTTTTCAGTCCTGTTTTTTTGTGAAGAAATGTAACAAATAGCCGAATAGCGATTTTAGCATTCGAACACCGACATTTCAAACAGTTAACAGAGTACTCGAGTACCTGTGCACATCCTTAATGTTAAGTACCACAATATTAGGTGTCCTCTGGATTTCTGGCCTTAAAGTCAACCTGGAATCAAAACTGACCTTTTTTTATCTCATTTGTTTATGTCCCTTGTCTTATTAAACATTAGTTATCATCTACCAATTTAACACACAAAATTCTTGTTTTTCTGTAATCTTCGATCAACACATTTTATAAAGGCAAAGGATTGACAATAGAAATCTTATGACGTCTTCATGTAATGTTGTGAAAGCTTATGTCACCCACTTTCATTTAAAGTAAAACTTGTAGAGGCGAGTATGTCTCTTGCTTGATGGCCTTCCAACTCGAATGTGATTTTTTTGCTGGCTTGACTGTTGCTGACCACCAGTGGTGTCTTTATCCACTCCTTTACTGATAATACTGTAATTGCCACTTTACTAAAAGACATATCATATGAGCATATCAGAGTCCATTTCTTATCTAGGCTAGCTGAACTAGAGTAACCACCAAACGCACACCAGGCATTAAGACTCTCAGGCATACTAAGCATGCTTACCCTGCTTATATCATTAATTCACAAACTGGGGCGGAGTTCTCTTCAGTGTAGACTACGGTCAATTTGAGAATGACTGCAAGTCCTGTTGAATTATTAGATAATTATGACATCATTTGTCAGAAGAGAACAACAACCCCAAGCTACAGCAGTGAGGAGTACTCCTCATCTATTTCTCAAGGTTTTTAAGCAAACCTTGGTAACAACAGTTTCCAGAATGGCACATATGGAGGGGCGCTGACATCTCAGGAAGCCCTCATATCTTTGTTACCTTCTCCCTTTTTAGTTAATCTGTAATAGCTAGGCCTGCCCGAGTCACTGCTTGCACTCTGTTAACACTACATTGTTCTCAGTCACCCCAAACAGAACTGTGTGTTTTTTGCCAAGCTGAACAACTGAATATCCTGTACGGTCTGATACTGGTGTTTCATCTGCCTTGATCAGCTGCCTTTGCTCGCCCATCTTCTGGACCAGTCTGACCATGATGCACCTGCTGTGCCCTGCTGTGCAGAAAGCCTCACCTCCTGATGACTTGAACTATTTAATCACAGACATTGTGTCACCTGCCTCACAATACAGAGTTCTTCATATATTCATACTAACGTATCATCATGACAGCAGTAGTCACTGGTTATCACTGGTTAATCTAAATACTTCTGTAGAGTGACAGGCTGGTTTCTTTTTTCTTATATTCACTATCATATTTTAATTGTAACACCTTTTTCTCTGTTCACATTGCTCTTGTTGAGTTTTTGTTTTTCTATCCTGTGTCGACCAGAGGATGATGGGCTCTGGCTTATAACAAGGCTTATAAAGATGATCTGATCATTGGAAAACAGTAACTGGCATCAGGCAAACAGATTTCAGCAGGCGTTTGACAGGCTGGACACTGACCAATCATTATGAAACTTGAATGGTATGTCTGTGTAGGAACTCTCAATTACTCTATGACGTTTCAAAAGAATTGGCCACTGATGGCGCAACTCAATGTTCCAACATTTTAATCAAGTATATCTAACACACAACACATATCATTCCACTTGTGGGCATCAAACTGGATTCAAATAATGCAATTTAGTGAGTGCCGTAACTCTGCAATTACAAGTGTTTTATTAAAACTACAGTTTTTTTAAAACAGCACTTTTCGCACTAGTTGCAGGATTTTGATCCAATCATTTCAACACTGAAAGTCTTGAAATAATCTGTGGCATCTGGAGGTCAATAATTATCCCAAAAAATCCCTTAATTAATAATTACTAAAAAAATAATTAGTAAAACTCAAAAACTCTCATCATCTCATCATCAATTTAATATTCTTTTTTATTACAGTCTTTACTTGTTTTTTATTTATTTTATCTGCACTTACTCAGTTTTATTCTGTTTTTATTTGGCCAAGTGCATAGTAGTACTTACTACTGTGTTTTTAAATAATTGTTTTTAATAAAAACAATTATTTAATTCCACTATTTAATTTGTTCCACTATATTATTATAGACTTTGAGCTATTCTAGTTATATTTAAATAAGAAAAATAATAATAATGAATGATACTAGTCATAATTAGGTAATTATTATAATTTTAGAGACACCAAAGTTTAACCAACAGGGACACAGGAATCACCAGGGAGGGTAATTCTACCCCAAGCCAATACTGGAGATGACCACAGCAGAAAAGTGGTGTTTCTCACCTGAAATGAGGATGTAGGGTGGATGTCGATTCTAGCCTGCCTCCAGCGGTCCCCTTGGTTTCCGCTGAGGGTCCACACAGAGCTATCCTGACCAGTCTGACTCTTCTGTCTTAAATACACATTCAGGGAGCCTTTGAAAAAACAACAGCACAATATAAAAATTGCTAATGGTAAACAGTTACTGGTAATGATAAACGATAAAGTGAGTTGCAAGTACTGGAAAATGGTAAAACCTGTAGCAGATTAAGGGTTCTTTGCTCCAGTTCTCATGGGGGAAAAAATAATTGTATCTGTTGTTTCTTGCATTTTTTATTACATGCTTACATTGTTGTTAGGTGTTAAATGTTTACTGCTTAGTGTAGTAAACGCTTGTACCGCTGTAAATGCTGAACGACTGCTGAATTTCGTCATAATACAGGGAGGTTCACTTGAAAGAGGCCCCGAATATTCTGTAATAACTCTCACTAGGACGAAGCAACATGCGTCAAAATCTGAACGAAACAACGTGCAATGTGCTCCTCAGTAGATGGAGCTTTGAATAAGCCGGGATTGCTGATACGTTCAGGAACATGGAGCGCCACAGTGAAATGTGTCTGGCAGAAAATGGAGATCACTTCCAGCATCGCATGTAATGCACTCAATTACACAGACATCAAGATATGTAGTGTATTTTTTGGTTCAGATTGCTTCATCCGAATGGCAGAATATTCAGGGCCTCTTTCGAGTGAATCTCCCTGTATATGCTAATGTTATTATAATAATCAGTATAAAAACATAAACCTGAGTTAAATTGTACTGAATTAACAAGTCCACAGAGCCAGTGGGAAAGACCTAAAGAACAAAATTCATTGATGGTGTTTCACATGCAAGCACTTGTTACATTGATTTCTGGCAATGAAAGGAAAGCAAAGGGGGACGTGCACTCATCTGTCAAGAATGCAGCCAAAAGGTATGTTTCATTTCCTTGCAAATGAGGAGACAGTGAGGCACACGATATGCAGAAGAGAAGAGTAT
>JAILXH010090967.1:1972-13024 GCA_023558415.1 Piaractus mesopotamicus | reverse complement strand
TTTTTTTTTTTTTTTTTTTTAAAAAACACTTTGACCCAGTCGTACCAGGCTGTTCCATCCTTACAGGGTCATCTTACACAACTTCTTCACATAAGTTCAGGAGTTCACCTCAGCTATAATTGATACTGTCATCTAGTACAGCTCTGTTTTGCGAGTTTCACTTTAGCTATAATTTATACTGTCATCTGGCACAGTTCCCTTTTGTGACTTCAAGAGTTCATCCCCTTTAGAGATGAGATTCCAAGTACATGCAGTCTATAGCCTGTTCCCCAATGTTACCTTTTTAGGAGAGCTCCAAATGCTCAAGTTAGCCAATATTTAGTTTATTGATTATTAATCAGGGAATGTTTTATTAAATCTTTCCCATCAGTGTCCTGCAAGGGTCAATCCTTGGTCCATTCTCATTTATTTATATATTAATCATCTTGCTGCCTCCACCACTGACTGCTAAGTGCACTTAGCTGTCTCTGTTCATGTAGCAGTAGAAAAACCTCAGCACTCCTTCACTGCCTTTCAGATTACTCTGTCCAAGCGTAAGTTGGTTTTATATGCAAAAAAACCTAGCCCCCAGTATTAAGTTTAACACTGAATATTAACGCCTTGACAGCATCCAGTATTGAGAGAGCTGATGGAACAAAATAAAAACTACTTTTACTAACATATTAATCAAACATGATGATCAAGGAGAACATCAACATTGATAAGCAGTATATACATAAGACAGGAAAGCCCCTGAGACTTTGTCTGTGCAGAAAACTCTAAGCAGAGGACTTCAAGTGAACCTTCAGCACAAGCAGGCCAGTTGGGTTTGACCAGCACCAGGTGGTGTGCTGGGTACCAAAGATGCAGCTTGAGCTGTTTTGATGGTTTAGATATGAAAGGGTCAACTTGCCGTTTTTGTTCATGTTTCATCTACAAAAGAGACAACTTGACCTTTTTAGTGGGTCAAATTTAATTGGGTCCAAAAAGTGAATTTAATTGTGGGAAAACGCATCAAAAAGAGAGAGAGGGGACCACCTCATCCTGGAAGACCTGTATAAAGATTGGATCTCTGTGCATTGCATTTTGGCATATGGCCTCAGACCCTAAACCCCGGCCGAAATGCTTTTTGCTAAGCGTAAATAAAGATCAAAGCCTTTTTTTCTTTTAACAAACACAGCACCTGAGATCTTTTTCGTAATTATTAGGTGCAGGTAACTTGAACCAGAGTGAGGTAAAATTAATGCGTGTCTTAAGTGATGGTGCTCGCTTGAGGCAAAACGGAGCCACAGAATATAAGAACCTTGGCATACGGCTGGATGATACATTTATGTTTAAATATCAGATAAATAAGCTAGTCAGTAAATGTAGGCAAAAGCTGGGATACTTATGCCGACATAAGATGTGTTTCCCAGTGCATATTATACAAAGCATTATGGAGACAACCTTATTATCTATCCTAGACTACGGTTATATATAGACATGCGTCTACCAGTAGCTTTAAACCTCTGGATTCAGTCCATCACACTGCTCCAAGGTTCATTACTGGCCTGCGGAATGAGGCAGGCAAAGTAGGACCACGATAATGGAAGACAGGTCACAAGGGGCAAAGGAGTTCCATCTCTGGTGGATCATGCGAAGAAACATAAATATCACAAAGGGAGAGGGTCTGACTTATCACCACCATGAATGCTAACCAACCACTATGGCTGACGACAAACTCAGGCCTTTCACAGGACATTTATAACACCTTGTGCAATGCCATGTCTTGTTTGTTTGTTAATACCATGTTGTATGAAGGTGTAATCACTTTTTTCTGAGTCACGTTGTGAAATGTACAGGCCGTGTTTCGTCATGAATTGAAGGTAAACTCGTGTGATACACCAGTTACATGATAAGGACATTAAATGACCTTTATGTCCGGTTCTCCCAGGACGAGCCTGTGAAGGGAGGTAAGGTGGAATGTCACCCAAAAAACCACCCACATGAAAAAGGAAGCAATCAATGGCGAGTAGGGTTACCGCCCACTTCTTCACCTTAAGTCACAGCACCTCTCAGTGTTACTTTAAGTTGAGAACTGGGGTATTTTGACATCTGATCAACTTTGGAGTGGTAGATCGGCGGTACTGATTTCCCGTCAACCTCCGAATCAGACCGAGTCAGATCAGCTTGGTTATCTTACTTTGTATGCTGTTGTTCTGTTTCTGTACACATCTTGCACTACTCTAATCTTTTCTTAAACCAAGTGCGTCATTATTAAACGTGGTGAACATTTTACCTGTGTGTGTGTCTCTTTATTATAAAAGTTCTATTGCTAGAAAAAGCACTTCACATCCTTCAGATATTTAAGAAATTATTCGCTGTTGTCGGAACAAAACCTTGTATCTACATTTTTTTCTTTTTTTTTTTGACATAATTTGAAAATACCTGCTGCCTTTTACATTGTGTGTAAATTTCAGGATGAATAAACCAAACAAAATGACTCAGAATGACTTGGAAAAAAGTCTGGTTCCATTGACTTACATTCAAAGTAAAGTAGTTTTTTTCCTTCTCCTGTAAAGTTACTATTTTGGAGATACAAGGTTTTGTTCCAACAACAGCGTATTACTAGTTTAATTGTTGGGCGTTAATAATAAAGTTTGTCTCATTTTGAAACTGTGTTGTTCTGTTGGTGCCCCAATTATTATTAATAGTAATAATAATTATTAAATAAAAGACACCTCTGTATTATTTTTCATACTCATAATAAGACTAAGTCATTTTAATTTCTCTTCTAATGAGATTTTGGACACGGTCAACTCGCCAGTCAGTGTCCTGATGAACCCGTTGTCGTTGAAGTCATTGAAGCAAATAAAATTTCTGTTGGTTCCTGGTGGTGCCCAATAGTCATTAATGGTGTTAAATGTTTCCCTAATAGGTTGATTTTACAGTGTAAAGGACTCTAATGGTTTAACAGGTGTTCTGATTCCAGATGCATTTTATGTTTTTTTAGTGGGATCTAAAGGTGTTCTGCAGGAAACTAGTGGTCACCTCTCGTAACCATTAAGCTAATTTCCTTTAGAAAGTAAAAACCATCAGATTTTATTCCTAATGGTTCTAATGGTCTTTTTTCAGCATGGTGGATTGCTTGTGTGAAGTAGTGCCCAGTCACAGCGCTGGAATACAGGTGGGATTAAAAATACCCCGAAAGCTCCCTGCAGTCCAGCTGGTGGCGCTGGTGGCGAGGTTCTTCAACTCAAAGGGAGTGGAGAAGAAGAACCCAGGCTGTTGTTGAAGGAGCAGAAACAGGAGCTGCACTGCTGACGGTAGGAGCTGTTCGTGTTGGCATTGTGTACGTTTCCAACGCTTCTCTGAGAAATCAGTGGTGTAGATGTTCGGTTTTAAGGTTTACAAGAGAAGCAGCCTTACTGTGGATTTCTGTGAGTAATGTTAGATGCTGCTGTTCCTGTCCTTGCTGAAAAAGACCATTAGAACAATGAGGGTTAAAACCTGATGGTTTTGCTTTCTTAGTAAACTATCCAATACATCTCGAGTCAGTTCCAAAACACCTATTAAACCATTAGAATCACTAATTTACACTGTGATGTCAACCAATCAGGACAAACACTCAATACCATTAGTGACTATTGGACACCACCAGTAACCAACAGAGAGATTTGTATGTGTTCTGTGTTTTTTGTTTTTCCCAACAGGTTTTGCTTTTGGTTGTTTTCTTAGCCGGGTTTGACACAAATTGTAAGACATTTTAATGCTTAATTTAGGATTTACAAGGTGGGCCTGCTCAAAAACCCTGCTGATTAATTAACACATTGTTTTAATTAACCTAATGCTTTTATCTTGCAGATTTAAATGAATAACCTTCTAGAAAAAATAAAAATAAAAAAAATAGCACGGACCAGCAAAACCAGCATATGTTGAGCTTTGGATGCAAAAGTCTGTTTTCGTCCATGCCCCAAAGAAATCATCATGCGCTGATCACCTCTCCAAACTTCGCTCAAATAGGCCTGCTAATCTAGCTTAATCTGTAACAATGCACAAAAAATTAGGCTTCAATATGCAACAGTTTTTAGTTTTTATTTCTACTATGTGCTTTTGTAAAGTTTGCTGTGTAAAGGATTTGAGTAAATTTGTTTTCTCATCGAATTGCTTTAAAGTTCTATTTTGCTTTTGAGCAAACTTTTCCAAGTTGGTCCCAACGGATTGCTGTCATGTTATACTATACAGATAAACTTTATCTGCACATAGCTTTGCTTTATCATCATTTTGTGCATGTGAGAAACACTGTACGCAGAGTAACAGGATCCTTTATGATAATATGAGTCATACTACACACTTTATGACGGATGTGATTCAAGAAAACTGCCTTATAGTCTGGAATAGTGGTTCTCAACCAGGTCCTCAGGGCCCTCCAGATGGTCCACATTTTTCCTTCGTCTTTGTGTTGCAAGTTGGGTTGGAGTGAAAATGTGGACTGTCTGGGGGACCCTGAGGACCGGGTTGGGAATTACTGGTCTAGAAGCTCATTCAGCTTGCAGCAACTTAAGATCCACGAAAGATTTACACAGTACCTCGGTTTGGAGCCCACTAATCTTAAAGATGAAGTTTTTATGCTTTTTTAAGCTGCTGTCAGGTTCACTTCAATATACTATAAAAACCTTTCTACAGCTTTGTCACACAGGGTTAGACCTGCTTATTTATCGCTTTGTGAGTATTGTATGCATGCAAGAAATGTCAGTTCTCTGTAAAATTAAGCATTTTCATCTCTGTGGTGTTTAGACCAAGACCAACCAAGTGACCATTTTTTACTGGTTAGGACTTCAGGAGCTGTATTGAAGGCCTAATGTCTCAGATTACCATAATTAGCTACTGACAGCAGAATCAATTAATCATAATTTGGTTTCTAATGTACGGAACCAATTTTGTGAGGAGAAAAAAACTTTCTGGAAGTTTTAGATACGTGACTGACTGCAGGTACAAGTGTTCACCTGAACAATGCTTTTCAGGATGCTCAATGCCAGGGCTGTTTACTGAACTGCTACGAAGTAAAATACATGTTATATCTATTACAAGCTTTATAACAATGTTTTTCATGAGCCTCAGATCCTCGTTTATTCTGAAGCAGTCAAAAAATGTTAATATGAATTGCTTTTAGCTTAGTGCTAACACTACTAAAATCCAGGTATTGTTTACTACAGTTTTGGATATTTCACTTGAACAGAATTCATGACCGCATACATACATGATGTGTCCAAAAGTATCTACATCCACCTTCTAGTCAGTGAATTTAGCTACTTTGAGGCATGTATAATCACCATAGACAAGTATTTACCAATAAAACGAGATGCTCTGGAGCCACACATTAGCCTATGGTCACCATGCCCAATGCCAAGCATCAGCTAGAGGGGTGTAAAGCCCCCCAACATTTGGCTGTGGAGTGATGGAGCTCCATCCAATACCTTTGGGATGAGTTGCAGTGATCCAGAACTGACCGTCCAACATCAGTACCTAACCTCACTAATGCTCTTGTGGCTAAATGCAATCAAACCCTCACAGCAGTGTTCCAACATCTAGTGTAAAGCCTACCCAGACTGTTACTGCAGCAAAGAAAGGACAATCTCCCTATTAATACCTGGTGGGCTTCTGTGCCAAAGTGCTGGGGAGTGTTTACAGTAATCTAACGCTCTGATTTCAGTTAATGAAGGTCTTGCTAATTAGTTGATGAGCTGAATCAGGTGTGTTTAGTGAGGCAGTGAGCTGAAATCTGTGGTGTTTTGGCCCATGAGGACTGGAGGCTGATACATGTGTAGAGCTGGAGGAACCAGAGCAGATATGAAAATCTAAAACATCTCTGGTGAAGCTGCAGTTTGTACAATGCTGTGACTGTATTTAAAAGGGTCTATGAAAACGTTACTGTACGTATTTAATATTGGGGTGTGCCGAATTAGTAAATTTCAAATTTGATTACTAAATTAAATAAACATATGTCGGCCGTCAACTGAATTGTACTTGTTTTTTGTCTTTATTTACCTGTTTTGCAGCTGAAACTAACTGGACATTATCTATTAAATCCCAAACAGTTTCACATTGAGTTCTGAATATCTGTTTATCTTCTTTTCTCCATTCCAGAACTGAATGACCATTTGCGGCAGGTCTTTCCTTGTTCGTCGTGACCTTTTTCCTGCACACCTCCACAAACACACCAAGAGATGCCACCAGGGAGAACAAGCCAGACTACTGAAATCTGAAAAGATTAATAAGAGAACATAGCATCTCAACAAATGCCCTCTGGTAGTGTCTGTACATCTCATAAAAGAATGCAGAACAAAACGGGCAAGGAGAGACCCCACCAGTGCTCAGAGTGCGGGAAGAGCTTTATCAGACAGAGCCGTCTCCAGCAACACCAGCTCATTCACGCTGGAGAGAAGCCGTATCGCTGCTCAGAGTGCGGAACCAGTTTTAGTCATCAGGGTACCCTTAAAAGACATCAGCTCATCCACACAGGAGAGAAACCGTATTACTGTTCAGACTGTGGGAAGAGTTTTAGACAGCAAAGCACCCTCAAAGAACACCAGCGCATTCACACCGGAGAGAAGCCGTATCAGTGTTCGGAGTGCGGAAAGAGTTTTAATCAGCAGAGGAACCTCCAAACACACCAGCGCATTCACACAGGAGAGAAGCCGTATCGCTGCTCGGAGTGTGGAATAAGTTTTAGAGACAAAGCTAATCTCATAAAACACCAGCGCATTCACACTGGAGAGAAGCTGTATCGCTGCTCAGAGTGTGGGAGGAGCTTCACACGTCAGAATCATCTGCAAACGCACGAGCGCGTTCACACTGGAGAGAAACCGCATCACTGCTCGGAGTGCGGAAAGAGTTTTAGTGACCGAGGTGCTCTGAAAACGCACCAGCGCATTCACACTGGAGAGAAACCGTATCAGTGCCTGTATTGTGGAAAACGTTTTAGCGACAGAGGTGCTCACAAAACGCATCAGCGCATTCACACAGGAATGAAACCGTATTACTGCTCGGAGTGTGGAAAGAGTTTCAGTCGAAAGAGTACTCTCCAGCAACACCAGTACATTCACGAAGGAATAAAGCCGTATCGCTGCTCGGAGTGTGGGCGGGACTTCAGGCAGTTGAATTCCTTCAGAGCACACATGAAAGTGCACTTAAAAGGAGGCGTGGACTCATGACAGCATGTCAAAAAAAAAAAAAAGAGTCATTAACTGGTTTTATTTGGTTAATGTGACTCATGTAATCTGTGTTTCTGCTCTTTATTATTTATTTGTGAGAAAAACATGTACAGGATTTTCCACTTTCCCCAGATGTAGTTGAGAAGCCGAGACTACTCTGAAATTGCACCTTTAGTTCTGTCCCGGAGCTAGAACACTTCTGTAGATGCTTATAAGGCCTACATTAATGTGTGGAACAGCGCATTACCAAACTACAGGGAGATTCACTCGAAAGTGGCCCCGAATATTCTGCTGTAAACTCCCGTTATGATGAAGCAATCTGAAAAAATACACTACATACCTTGACGTGTGTAATCGATTGCATTACATGTGATGCTGGAAGTGATCTCCGTTTGCCAGACACATGAAGGGGTACGGCGGTCTGCACCCAGAAGTTGCAAACGGAGGTTAAACACGATGGCTGTCCGATCGAAGCTCCATATGCTGAGGAGCTCATTGTACATTGTTTGGTTCAGATTGCTTCATCCTAGAGAGAGTTATTACAGAATATTCGGGGCCTCTTTCGAGCGAATCTCTATTGCTTTTTTGTAATGGACAAATATGGGTGTCTTGTGTAAAAGTTGGGAAAGTTTAGTACAAGCAAGCTAAAAATACTAAATATCTCCATTTCCTTTGATTTCCTACATCATCATTTGAGCAGCGTTTTACATTGTGTGAAAACTTCAAGATGAGTGGACCAACAGAAGTGCTCTGAAATTCATTGGAATAAAATCTGTTTACGTCGATTTACATTACAAAAAAATTTTGCTCTCTCCTATGGAAGTCCGGAGAGGGCGTGAGGTAGTTATAAATTTGTTATCTTGAGATATAACAAGTTACATATCTAAGGTTGTTAACTTGAGATCACAAGATATTTAACTTGTCATCTCAAGATAACAAAAAAAATATAGCAACAGCTCATGGCCTCTCTGGATTTCCGTACTCTCCTGCAGAGTTACTTATTTTCCTTTAGACGGCGACAGTTTGCTAGGTAATGCTAGCGAACTTCTCATGCCTGTCACAGTTTTCTGAAAAAACGTTAACATTGTCTTTCTATCAGTGCAGCTAATGTGAGAATGGAAGGTTGAAACTGGACACTGCTGGGTTTTACCCTAAAGTTAGGACAGTATTTAGGACGCTGTGCCTTGTTATGAGCCAGTTATGGGCCTGTAGGTCTGGTGCCTCGGGCCTCCGACTGCGAGGGGTTAAAGACTAGGCACAGTCTACTGAAGCTGCAAATATTAGATAAACAGAAAAGCCCTCAAATATGTGATGACTAAATAAATAAAATAAAAGTCCCTCAACCCAAACCCTACCACCACATTTAAAATAATTTAAATGTGAGACCAAGATCTGGCTCTGATTAGGAACTGTTATTCTGTAATAGCTACTGTCCCGAATTCAGTCCTAGCTGAAGTCGTCTTGGTGACTAAACAGATATTTCAGAGTTGGGATGCAACACAGCCCCTCAACAAACTGACATTTGTTCCAAACTAATGTTTACTTTCAAATATGTCTTGTGTATTTAATAATAAATCTTAAGTTTTTCTAGCAAAATATATTTACATGTTCAAGAAATAAAAAGATAATTAAAAGAAATACAGCTGCATTAAAACACTATTTCATCTTTTCCTGACATCTTAAAACTACTTATGGCTAATGGTTTTATTTTGTTGTATTTTTTTGTTTTATGATTTTTGTATGAAACAGTTCTATTGTAATATTGCTGTATGTGTGGGGCTGCTATAAACACTGCTTTCTTGACAGTAAAAGAAATAAAATTCATTTTCAGATGTTCTATTCTGCGTTTATAGGTTTCATGTATGTCTATTATTTAAAAAAAAGATTTTTTTTTTGTCAGTCCAAAAAAAAAACAAACTGATTTATCTTTTATTCTTTTTAATTTTAATAAAATATTATGTGTAACTTAACACAGGCAAGAAGAGAGAGAGAGAGAGAGAGAGAGAGAGAGAGAGAGAGAGAAGAGTTAAAGGAGAGAGGCGCTGCTGAAGGAGCAGATCTGTCAGGTAATAATCTATTATTTATTATTATTAACTGATATCACTGTTGTCAGAAGAAAACCTTGTATCTCCAAAATGATAACTTTATAGAAGAAGGAACAAACCTACTTTACTTTTAATGTAAGTCAGTGGAACCAGAATTTATTCCAAGTAATTTTGGGCCGTTTCTTTTAGACCATGCATTTTGAAATTTACATACAATGTAAAGGGTAACAGGTATTTTCAAACTTCACAAATGGAGATACAAGCTTTTCTTCCGACAACAGCGATATTTAACCCACCTATTATCTTTGGAGTCAGTCTGACCCCATTCAGTGTTTAACATCTCTAAATAAATAACTTGACACCTTTTTTGCATCATATCTCATAACGTTTCCTAATTTAAGGGGATAACTGGGGAGACATAAAATTATCATGATGATATATTTTAGTGTCCTGTACACATTTTGTATGCATCAGTGTTCTTTGGGTCAGTTTTGAGCCCAGGCTGTTTTAGCTGTATAAAAAAAAAAACCATAAGAAATATCAACATTTTACAAGTTTGTTTTGATTGTTTTTGGACAATATTTAGGTCACTATAACATGCAGTTTTGTAAGCTTCCAAAAAAACATCCCTCCGCTTTAACCTAACATAATCACATCTGTAGTAGTGCAAAAACCACTGATAATTCACATCACATGGGGGAGAGGAAAATATAATTACCACCAGAACTTTGATATTTCTTGGAGGTTTCAATTTCTGGGGTCAAACTGACCACAAGGATGAAAAAGTTAGTACATTTGAAGATAACATGAGTATTTGGACCTTCAGCTTAGCTGTTGCAAGTGGACGTACAGCATGTAAGTATTACATTACATTAGATGAGATATATATATATATAAATTATGAAGGAACAGATCTTCTGTGGGTCAGCTTCACCATATTTTTGGATACTCTACCAACTTTTGAATTTTAATTACATTTAGCCTGTTTGTACACTCTCTTTAAAAAAGATGATTCTTCAAGGGCTCTTTAGTAAAGACAGATTATTCTGTATCAGCATCTCTAAACTCTGGTCCTGGAGACCCACCACTCTGCACATTGTAGTGTTTTCCCTGCTCCCAATACACCTGATCCAGCAAATCAGCTCATTTAAAAGCTCTTACTGAGTTGAAGTAGGCGTACTGGAGCAAGGAAAACACTAAGTGGGCCTCCAGGACCAATTTTGAGAAACACTGTTCTATCTGGATCCATGAAGACACAAAAAACCATTTGCATGCTAAAATGGTTCTTTGCATGGGGAAATGGTTCTTTCGTTTGATGGAGAATGAACTGTATATGGTTCTGTATAGCACCAGAAGGGTTCTGCTGTTGTTACAGTGTCAAGCTTGTAACAGTAACAGAACCCCTTTTAGTGCTACATCGAACCGTTTTCACAAAGGTTCCATACAGACCCATATACAACACATTATCCATCAAGCTGAAGAACCATTTTTCTAGAGTCCATGGTGTTATATAGAACCTTTTCCTTTACTAAAGAACCCTTGAACAATCAGCTTTTTTTGAGTGTACCCAGTAATGGGACTACAAACCAATCACACAGCTGTAGTGCAAATATGTGTTGTCATAAATGCATTAACTAAAATATTAAGATTGCAATAAAAACATATGATTAGAAACTTCTGGTGTTAAAAGTAAGTCCATAATACCAAAAAGTTTTGACAGATTTATTCATAGACCCACTGTGTGATTTTCTGGGTAACAATTCCTAATCTCTCAACAGTGCTCTCCTAATCTGCTTTGCCATAGTGCCCTAAGATGTTTGACAAGGCCTCAGGGT
>JAILXH010090920.1:9808-20621 GCA_023558415.1 Piaractus mesopotamicus | reverse complement strand
TGAGCCTTCAGCCCTATGCTAATTTCAGCCAAAGAACTTTTTTGTTGTTGCTGACTGTTTTTTATAAAAAAAAAAAGTATGTAAGCCAAAAGGGCTTTTTTGCCCTTTGGCACTGGTCATATGTTAATTACGAAGTTGAGCCTCTGTTGATTTGCATTAAAGTTTGTGGTAGAATTTAGTAGAACCTAAATTGCCCACTCATGTGGGTAGACTAACGGTAATTAGTGTCTCTTTTAGTAAATCTGCCTCTTGATCTCTTTCTCCTGCAGAAAATCTCCTTTGATCCAACCTCCAGTTACCTGCTGAAGAATCTGAAGCCATTCTCCACCTACACCTTCCAGTTAGCGGCTCGGAGTAAACATGGAGTGGGGGCTTTCACTGGCGAAATCACCATACAGACTCCACAAACACGTATGTACAGGTGTCTCTCATACAGAGGTACAAACATGAACTGACCATGTGCTTGAAGTCTCAACACTTGATTCAGCAAGGCAACGTTTTGACTACAGAATAAGCTGGCCAACAGGCAGGCATATCCAGTGGGAACATAATGTAGTAATAGTGGTGGGAAATATTTTGTCTTTTTTAACAAATTTGATATTGTGAATATTTGAACCAAATTTTCAGTCTGTTAAGGTAAACTGGGATTGTCACTGTAATGTCCCTTGTAATGTAAGTTAATCCAAGTATCACGTATAACGTTTAGTGTCTTACATAGATAATTTAGAGCACGCTGTTGATGAGGTCTTGTTTTACAACCAGATGATCTCCAGTTGTTGCTTAGGCAATTATTACAGAATTGTCTGATCACAATTATTAGAGTTACAGTTATTTATGAAGACCACGGCTGTTAGCTTGTACAATCATATGTTGCTGTGGCAACGAACAGTGTGAATGTGGTGCATTTTCATTAGCTGAGGCAAATGCATGTAAAGGAAAGAAGGCAGGCATTTATTGAGACCCACCCTAAGTGTTCTGACTGGTGCTATAGCAGTGGTGAGTAATGTTTCTTTATTTGTGCCCAAGCTATTTCTGTCATTAGCTAAAAAAGAAAGATGTCTAATCAGCCAGTTTGGCCACTTTAGACCTGTACTAATGTAACTGCATTACATTATTTGCAATTACTTATATGGCAAATTAATCATCAGCTAAAATTTCATGAACGTGACAGGACTGCTGTTGTTGCATATTTATTTATTTATTTATTTATTTTTGAGATCCAGACTGTTCCTTTCTGACCTGTCTTTCTGACAGTTGAATCATGCACGCTTACATTGATTGCAGACAGGGCTGTGTATAAACCCTTTGATGTTAACCTGAGGTTCTTGAACACTTCTTTGAGCATCTGTCAGGCAGTGCATAAGTTAAATTTTGGGGGACATCCAAGTCTTGGTAGATGGATATTTGAGGACAGATCATTGGAATTTTATTGTAACTGCTCCCGGAGACAATCTGCTTGGTGCTTTCAGGATTTTGCCATCCAATTAACACATCTCCAACACATCAAAACCATCTCTTTATCAGAGATTTCAGCAGAGGAGGAGGCAGTTCAGTGGTTCAAATGTGAATGGGATGGCTCATAATGCTCAACATTACTATGATACTAAGATATGGTGCTCTTCCCTTCAAGAAAAGGAACCAATAACTTTGGCATAACCGGGAATAAGGATTAAATATTCGTAGATAATAGGGTACTGCTATCTTTGTGACAGTCCTAACTGAGGTTGGACTACTATGTTATTAAAATCTTTATATAAGCTGTATAACAAGGCAGTATCAGAGGAGAAACCATATAAACAGCTGTAAAGAAAAGTGGTGTGATCAAACGTTTGCTACCCTTGTTGTGGAGATGTAGAAATACATTTTTGTGTTATTTGAATCAAATTTTTCATGCAGATTATACAAATTATTTAACAGAAAATCAAACCATAGTCTCAGCAACAGAGTATTATATCAGATTTTTCGGTATTTGTCAGTATTCCGTATTTTTTATGTATGTCCAAGCATTCGATACACTGAAGCATTCGTTTGGCTTTTAGCTTCAGGTAATATAGGTCTTTCCTCATTACCCATAAGTCTTTATGTATAGCCACCTCAAAACACACGATTAATAATGGGCCTCTTTTTAGTACAGCTTTTTGGAAACTCTGAATGTAGGTGATGGTGCTTCTGATGGACATTTCTGATGAGTTCAATAAAAAATATTGGTTTATTATGTAGTAGTTTGTGACATCATCTCATTGAAATGGGAATGCATAGGTTCATATATGCACATAGCTCTTATGTTAAAAAAGACAAGACTTTCTCACTCCACTGTAGGCTCTACAGGCAAACTGAATAATTGAAGTCAAGACATATTTATTGACAGACAGTGTTAATAACATCTCAGAGTTATAACACCTGATATGAACACATTCAGGCTTATTGGAAGTTATATCTTTATCCATGTTTTCTGTAAAAGACACACTTTTGAGCACACTTTTAGTGGTTCAGTAAATAATAGTGAGTCACGACAGTCATATGCGAAGGCTCAGAAGAGAGCAGAACACTCATTGATATGAGAAGGGTATTTGCAGGTTGCGGTAGGTAGCTAGGCAATGTTGTGGATCCTTTGTGTGGCTGCTGGGGCTTCTGTCTTATTAATGTTCATTCCTGTCCGACCTGCTAAGTTTGAGAGAAACATCAAAGTGATCCAGGTAAACAGCACACAATAACAGAACAGCTGATTGTGGTGAGTCAGCTAGAGTGTAAAATAAAAGGAATACAGAAAAAAGATAAATTGGAAAAGCTGAAGAGAGAGAGGGAGATTAAGGTGGGTTTAATGTAAATGTATGTGTGTTTGTCTCTTTATGTTCACTATGCACAGACATGAATCCATTGATAGTCCTGACAAACTCTATCAGTGTTCTCTGTTAAATTTCTGTTTTTTTGAAATCCAGTTTGACATGTCTGTGCAAGCATCATGTCATTATTATACGTACACGTGGTCCGTTTTTTCATTGTTCGTTTTGTCTTTCTTGTCTTTTTTTATCTGATTTCATGTCCTTACATCATCCTGCTCTCACTCTTAAAAAAAAAACTAACCACTAACGCCTCAAAACACACGATTAAACCCTGCCCACCCTGCTAACCGTCCAATCAGAACCCATCCCCCCTCCTCAGGAAGTGACATGCACAAGCCCTTCCCCCAACAGCCTGTTGGTAACCTGGTCTCCGCCCCCCGTGGATGGGGAAAACGGGATCGTAACGGGTTATTCCATCCGCTACGCTGCCACGGAACATGACAAACACCAGGTGCAGCACATAACAAACATCCCAACTGACTGTTTCCGCTATCGGATCGAAGGCTTAAGGAAGTGGACTCTCTATTCTGTGACAGTTGCCGCCCACACCGAGACAGGGCAAGGACCAGAGAGCCTGCCACTATTGGTCCGCACTCAGGAGGACGGTACGTCTCCAAAGAATCCCCAGTCTTCTTGTGTGACAAAGCAAACTTTCACCTTTGACCAAACACCTGAATCCGAAATCTTCCCTCGGTCACGTTTCTTAAACATTTTTCACATGCAGTGTGGCATTTTACTATAACGGAAGCTATTTTTTCCACGCTCTGTGGAATCTTTTTTTTTATCTTGTTGATTTTTTTTATGTCTTTGCCACAGATGTCATAGAGACAGACAATCATGCACTTGTCTTTCCCCCTTCCCATCTTTCTCCTTCTGGGAAAAAAAGAAGGAACGTTGTTTGAACCTGAACCTGTTTGCCAACCTCAGCCTTTCCTCAACCTCCCTCCCCCTTGGTCACCAGGAAGATGTGATATGAGCTTATGTCCTGTGTCCCCACACTGCCCCTGCAGTGCCTGGTGCTCCACCTCGGGGCGTCGATGTGGTGGTCCTAAACTCTACCTCTGCTAAAGTGTCATGGAAACCTCCCGTTGCTGAGAGACAGCATGGAAAGATCCGTGGTTACCAGGTGACATACATGAGACGCGCGTCCGGGGAGAGAATGGGTTCTCCAAGAATCAAAGAGCTCCTGCTGAGAGATTCTCAGGTACGGGAACACACACACACACTCACACACACACACACACACACACACAAACTCACACACAACAGACACATTTTCACACATCAGACTACACAAAGTCCCACTGAGGATGTAAAAACCTGTTTGACCCCATCTTTGTACAAATCAAGCTATGCTATTACAAATGTATTTTATAATGTATTAGTGTTGTTCAGTCATTTATACATTAATGTCTCAAAACTCAATTTAATATATGTATACATCATTGTTATTTTATAATATGTAATTGTAAGCAAATTTTAAAAACAGTTTTTGCCCTCACAACTGGAATTCAAGGGCATTTAATGCCCATTTTATATATATTTTGTATGCATTTTGTATATTTACAAAATGGCATTTTAACTTATGCAGAATGCTAACTAGTGAATATCTCAACAGACAATTTACAAAACAAGCAGTATGCAGATTGAGTTTTATTTCTGTTCTCAAGGTGAGACAGTATGTATCAATGCTGACTTATTACATTTATAACTGAAATGTTTAGAAGTATTTTTGCCCTTTGTCTTATGACACTATAATATAATTACAACATATGACAATGTGCAGTACATTATCGTTGCTTTTAGACAATATCTTCAAAATTAAGAAAGAGAAAACAAACATTCAGTGTATTAATTAATTAAGTTAATGAAGATTTACTTGCAAGAACTTTTGGACTATTTATATTGGTCTATTCCTTATGAATTTTTCACACTAGAGTTTTCAGATTATGTCAAAAAATGAAAAATGGCCATGATAGGAATGTTGCAAAATAAAATATCTTTTAAGGCAACTAAATGTTGGCACTAAATTTACTAAAGTTTTGAAGGAAAGTGCTGCATTTCGCTCTCCTAATATCACAAGCAGCTCTAAACACAAGAAACAGCAGTGAAACTGAAAGGAAATCGAAAAATAATTAAAACATTTAATAAACAACTTCAGAATCTTATACTTATGGCTAAATGGAATCAGATCAATTTGTTTGGCTCCCATTGCACTGAAAAAAGGGTTCTTTGCGTGATGCCTTAGAAGAGCCATTTATGGTTCCCAAAAGAACCTTTTAATTGGTGATTCAAATCATGTTTGTAAATGAGATGTGTGAGTGTGAATAACAGTTTCTAGGAAAAGCCCTTAAATTAGTAAATAAAAAAAAGAGCAAATTACTAACTAACTAACTGTTATTTTAGCAAAATATATTTAATATTTAAAAAAAAAAAAAAAAAGAAGTGTTTGCAACTGAGTGAAGGTCTTAACCCAGCTGATGGCAGTTAAATGTGCTTTGAACTTTCAGATGAGATCAGCATCAGACTATTAGCCTCTTCTTGCTTCATTAGCCTCCTGATGTGATAGAGATAATGCTAACTACGGTGGAAAAACCACAGGTCTCACCCCGATCCTGCCATTGTAAAATTACAACAAACATAACATGCTTTAGTAGTAAACAATAGTCTATTTGGTAAAATTGTCATACTGTTTCTGTATAATGAATGAAATATGAAAAGAAAGCTGCTCTCATTTCAATCTCTCATTAATAATCTTTTTCCTGATTTAACTTCATATCTAGCTGCAAAATGATTCGGCTGAATATGTGAGTACATTTACTGAAACTTCTTCCATACTGGCACATTAAAAAATTACTTCATGTTTTTGCTAATTTTATTTTTAATAAGATTAAACACGTAGCATCATTGTCATAGCAGAGTCTTAAATGTCCAGCCCTGCAGCTTTTTCAGAACATAAAAACACTAATATTTAATAATGTTTTAGGCTGTCACTATTGGTTATATAGGTAGTTGGTTTATCTGGTGATTATTTTCACAATTAATTATCTTTTTTTAAGCCCAGACTATAAAAATATTAGCAATTAGCAGTGGTGTTCAGCTCCCACACACAGCTGTATAAAGATCTATGGACACCCTGTTTATCATTTACATTGCAAACTAATTTCTAAGCCAGTTCACTGAAGATGTGCATTTAGATTTTTTTTTTTACATAAACTGTTTTATTTGAGTAATTGTGACATCCCTGTAGGGTTTCCAGTTAATCAGCACAAACACGAAGTTGTACAATTTATGGTTATGTTTATGGTCACAGTTATTGGTACTAGCTTCCAGAGTTATAAAATGCACAGACGGCACAAAGGGTAATGCCTGACCTCAGATTTTCTCATGACAATGGTGTTATGAATTACAGCATGCAAGGGAACAATACAGCATGCAAGGGAAACAATCATGGGCATCTGTGTTTGTTTGTGTGTGCGCATTCAGGAGCTCATTCTGTCAGATCTGTGGCCAAACACCGAGTACTCTTTGGCAGTGGCTGCGTTTACCTCCAAAGGAGATGGAGCTCGTAGCAAAGCCATCGTCATCAGAACTAAACCAGCGCGTATGTACACTACAGTTAATTAGACTGCAGGATTATTTTACCAAGATAAATAAACCAAAGTGTCTCCCCTTCTGCCACACAAACGTGGCATCATTCGAAACCACAGACAAATCCTCATGTACAACCTTCTCCAGTTGAATCAATGTAAAAATGAATTAGGAAAAACTAAAGAAATATTTTTACAACATATTTTTACAACATGCTTATTTTTTGACGGCAGTAGCCATGATGTTTAAGGGGTTAACCCAATTGAATCTTCAGGATCTGTCAGCAGGTCCAGGCATGTATTCTTCCTAAAACCCCAGTGTTACTAATGTCATTTACATTGTTTTCCATGTAATTACTAAATAATGTGCCTTAAGATGCAATAAGCCTAGGAACTTAGTTAATCCTATAAACTTAGCACATACTATTCAGCAACTTCTATAAAGTATTTTGTAACTACAGTGATGCAAATATACATAATTATGAGAGTGAGGAATTAAAGTGTAGACCCATATAATTTAAAATAGTGGGCCCTTTTAAGGGCTTTAAGAAATTAATAATGACTGTGCTTAGACTAAAGTAGTATTTTTTACAGGTACTCTGTAACACTCCAACTTCACTTTATAAATATTTCTCATGTGTTTCCTCCACAGTGCCAGATGCCCCAGCATTGACGGTCAGTGTCACATCTGTCAGCACTGCCGTGTTATCTTGGCCAACACCCACTGCTGGCCTATCACCGGTCCTGGGGTACAGGCTTTCTTATGGGAGGGCTGAGAACCTTTCCGACTCATTTACTACAGTGGAGCTTGGGGCGGATGAGCACAACTACACCATCTCAACTCTGTGTGCCGGGGCCCTCTACCTCTTCCGCCTGGCTGCTCGTGGAGCTTGGGGTTACGGCCCATCTACAGAGATTACTTTGGCGACCCCAGAGGTCACACCCACCACTACGGTGATGTCAGATAGGACCTCAGAAACAGCACGTACCTTCAGCTTTTTGCTTAATTTAACGGCCGGCAGCATAGGCTCAACGTCCCTCAGCCTGCGCTGGGAGAAGCCCAGAAATGTTGGCCCAATTCAGGGTTATCGTGTGTGGTACGCACTCACCTACACTAACGGGACAGACATTGCCATGGAAACAGAGGTGGTGGAACCAGCTGTGGTTCTTACAGGGCTGAAAGCAGATACTGAGTATGTGGTCAGAGTGTGTGTGGTAAACGAAGACGGCCCAGGGCCCTATAGCCCCCCTTTATATACTAGAACAGAGCCAAATGAAGAAGGTAGGACATGCACACACAAACCGACATTCACAGCACACACCCTTTCCCCTGTTCATGCACATGCCTGTGGAGTTCTGTCTATATGTCTGTCACCAGTCTGTCTTTGTCTCTTATCCTTTTATTGTCTCTGTCTGTGATTTTTTTATATTTATTCATTTACTGGTGAAGTTCACCAACTTCACGTTCTGAGTTGAGGCCTCTGAGCGTAGGAGTATTTTGATGAATGATGTCTGCTGAATAAATGACAAATGTGAAATGGAGTTTACGGTTTTATTGGGTTATTTTACAGTCTCTTCTAACATACATGTGGTGGCAGAGGTGATGCCTATACAAGCAGCCAACTATGTCATGGTTTATGTCCTCAGACCACAGCATCAGGATTCAGACATCAGAAACCATCAGAGTCTCACATGAGAGAAAACATGTCTCAGCTCTCATACGTCAGGCAATTTCAAGCGGCTTCTGGCAAAATGGCTTTGTCGAAGAAGGCATCAGGCTACAAACTCTGCAACAGGAAAAATTTGTGTGACACTGGCATTCTGTTCTTTCTTACTATATTAATTATAGTTTTGTGGCCAAATTAAAGATGACCTGAACTTTTACTGAACTGTGCTGTTATGTTGTGTTATTTGACAGAGATTAAGCATCAGCTCATACAGTGTTTGATCCCGTGTAAAGATCCCGAGTAAAGTACTATCACAAAAAGGTGAAGCAAGGCAAAAAATACAGATTTAATAGTTTTTCACAGGTTAACTGTGTGTAAAAGGACTTACGGACACAGGTGAATGCACAGAAAATGTTTTAATAATTGTTTTAGGACTCCTTTATACTGGTTCTCAGACATAAAAATCCAGCATATTAAATGAGGTATGACAGTGTTTATTTCAACTGTGTATGTTTCCAGTGTAGCTGGTAGGTGTTAATTTCACTCTGATTATTTTACAATGTGAATATTACAAACATTAGAATCAGGTGTTCCAGGTATTGGCTTGTTTCTGCCACTTTTTTGGCGTTGCTAATGTATTTTCTCCTTATAGATCACGTGTGATTGAATAGTACTGATATGTATGGTGTTTTTGTTTTGTTTTTTGTTACAGTGTTTGCAGTAAACTTCCGTGTGAAAGCTGCTTTGAAGAGTTCAGCGCTGCTTGCCTGGGAGCCACGAACATCACAAAATAAACCCCACACCTTCATTGTAAGTGTTACTCAGTGGCTTGGTATTGGTTTTTGGGCATGCATGGATCCAGATGTGTGGAGGTTATACTGGGAGTATTTGTGGTATGTGCAAAGCAGGAATATTCAACTCTGGTGTTGAAGAGGCAATCTCTAGCACAGTTTGGTAAGTGCCCTACTCAAATACACCCACTAAACATTGCAAAAAACAAAGGAGTTGAATTAGGTCTTTGAGCAGGGAAATTACCAAACTTTGCTGGACCCAGACTGGAATTGGTGTAAAGGTTTGGCTTGAACATATATTACACATAGTTCATTGCATAAACAATGTGTTAGTATTTGGACAGTGAAGTTATCAGTATAGTGTATGTCAGCATGCTTATATTACATACTAGCTCTCTGTTGTCCTTCAGATTACGTATGGGGATGGCCAGACCATAGAGTTGGATGGTAGACTCGGTCAGAAGCTGGTCACTAAAATGAAACCCCAGTCTCTGTACACCTTCCTCTTAACCAATAAAGCCGATGGCACCGGAGGCCTCCAGCTTAGAGCAGAGGCCATGACCGCTCCAAACCTGCTGCCCAGCAAACCCCAGCTTCTGGAAAAGACCAGCGCCCAGAGCACAGCCACGTTGCAGCTGCCCACTGTACAGGGACAAGCTAACGTCAGGTTAGTGTTAGTCTGAAACACGCACATAGAAAAAAAAGGACATGTATCAAAGTTGCGTTTCAGTTGCATATTGGCTGACTCGCAGCTCGACTAATCTTCGACGAGTTCACATCTGAGATCAGAATCTTGACTAAAGACTGAAATATTAGCCTGAGAAAAACTTAACAGTAAATGAACCCTTTTATTTCTCACCTTATGTGTCAATATTGCAACTTCCTTGTGCAGTCATTTACTGCGGTGCCATTGTCTTGCAACTCACAGAGGTGTCCAGTTCAGTATGGCTTCAAATAACAAGCCTTTTATTTCTGATCTTTGGTTAGAAAACACCTTCACTAAGGTTGACATAACTGAAGTGCTACATGCAATAATTGTGGTATTTAAAGCAATGTGAAAAAAGCTAAGACCATAGTTTAGATAGTATGCTAGTTAGCCCTGTGACTGATCTAGCTGAATCTAAGTTATGTATTTTTAGGAAATAAACATTTAACCCTCTTTTTGTGTCAGCAGCAACTTTTCACCTTATGTGGTCCAAATCACTGATTGCTTAACACCTGTAGGTGTTTCTAGACTCGAGCTGACCTTGTTGTCCCGAGCTGTCCCGTTGCTTTCATGGACGCCAAGCAAATGACAGTGTGCCACACTTTACTGGCGAGGGACTACAGAGCATATACAAAATTAATTTGACCATAAATCAGATACCTTTCCTCACAGTTAACTCCACAAATCAATAAAAATCCTGGAGAGGAATCACTTGTCTATAAATGTAATTCCTGCGTGGTGCATCACTCTCTTTGCTGTCGGTATGAGAAGAAAACAGCACTAACCTTGATATAAATAAACAATAGTCACACTTCAGGCCTGTAGTGTAATTCATAGGCCTGTCACAATTTTGACTTTTTTGCTGACACTTAATTTCATTATAAATAGTTCAGGCAATTAGGCGATTATAACGTAATTATGACAGGCCTGGTAATTCAAGGTATAGACATTGATTTCAGTGTAAGTCACTGTTTGTGCTGTTAATGATGGTGTTTTTTTCCAGGGGGTTTTATATTGTTGTTGTCCCACTAAAGAGGCAAAGAGGAGGAAACTTCCAGAATCCATGGAATGATCCAGATGAAATGAATCTAGATGAGGTACAGTGTTTTGCTTTAGCCACATACAAATGGTTGAGTTGTCAGTTCCAGTAAGTTATGTATGATGACTATGAAGAGTATACATTTTATATCGAAGTGGTAAGACTTTTCCAACTATG
>JAILXH010090880.1:0-16504 GCA_023558415.1 Piaractus mesopotamicus | reverse complement strand
TCTCTCTCTCTCTCTCTCTCTCATTCCCCCTCCCTCCTATTCTCTTCCCCTCCTCCTCTTTTTTGTCTGTAAGTTTATAAAACACGGAGGGTCTCAGCTAGTTTTACCTTTTGCCTATATTTTTTGGAAAAATCTTATCCCATGAAATCCCGAAATGGTCTTGGCTATATGCGGGTATATGAATTTTACTCCTTGGACAGCCCCATGACACAAACTATGTGCCTTTTCAGAAAATGTTTCAGAAAAGTTTGTGAAAATGTAACATTTATTCTTGGTCACAAAATGACAAGTGGGAAGACCTAAAAGTTGCATCAGATAATCAGTTAGACCCAATTACATAATGAAATAAATTATAAAAATGCAATAAACAGTAAATGTAAAACAATAAAGACTTCATACTGACATGGTGATGGAAATGCTACATGTAATCTCTATTGGATTATATTGTTATAGCACATCCAAAACATCATACAAAGCCAAGCTGCATCTTCTATGAACATGAAAAGAAACATGGTAGTTCAATCTTACTAGATATCAATAATAGACTCTTTGAAGATTATGTGTACCAAATATGGCAACTGTAGCTGTCTTATAACACATTTTCCTTCCTTCCTTTTGTGGAGCTCCTATACAGACATCGTCTTTCTTGGGTGATGCTTCAAACAAACAGCTCTGATCATGTGACCAATTGACTGTTTGTCAATTCTGAGAAAGTCTTGCCTTTCTTAGTTGCTCAGTCTGTCAAATCTTTAATGAACTGGTTTAACAAGATAATCAGAACATACACACGTTTGAGAACTGACAAAATATGAATGTAAGCCATGTAGACTGACAAAGTATGAATGTTTAGCATTAACTCACCCTAGTCAGAGCAACGTTAGATGCTGTGGAGGACGCATCATCCTTTACAAGAGGGCTTTCAGCAAACTTGAATGAAACGAACACACAACGTTTGAGTCATTGAGTGCTGTACAGTCCTGTTTAATCTGGATAATATATCAAGCTAACTGTTAAGATGGCAACGCAGGTGAGGGATAACGTGATAAGTTAGGAAAAGCTAACTAGTTAGTAAATTGTTTTTAACGTTGTTCTGTAGTGATATTTATCGTTAGACATTATATAATACTGTACACACAGTAACCCAGATAAAGTTTATAGCTTTATACACTATTAATAGTTTTGCCACTAAGTTGTGAGTTTGCTATTCCACAGAGTTTAATCAAAATCTTTTTCAGCTTTTCAGAAATAAAAACAGTATGATGTTTTAGACGGTAATGATAGAGTGTGTCATGCATTACACATTCCTCAGTAACACCTTTCCACCATTTTTTAGCACCACCTCATCTAAATTGCCTGACTAATTTCCTGCTAGTGCTGTTCTCACTGCTGGTTTGTCTGAGCTTTTCCTTCGCTTGACTGAGGAAATCATGTTCAGAAATGACTGTGACTGGCTGAGAGACATGTCAATCAATATCTCACAAACGGTCATTTAAATTAGAGGCTGGTTTTTAGTTAAAAAAAAAAAAACACGTTACCAACTATTTTACAAACTCAAAATAAAAGGTTGATCACAAATGTGAACAGTTAGATTAAATGAGCTACTGTTACAATGAGGCGCCCCACTTGAACCAGCCCTTTGCTGCCTCTCTTCAAGTCAAGATTTATGCAAGCCGGATCTCTATTAGGTCTACAGAAAATGAGCCGTTTAGTGTACTCTCTGTCAACCCTGGAGGTAAAGGCGCTCTTTTATTTTCCAGTTCACTCGATTTGAATGGCAAAACATTTGCAACCGCAAGAGATGAAGGAAAGCCTCGATGATATTTCCTTTCAGACAGACTCATACACAAGCACACATGCATGAGCACACAAAGGCAGATGCAGACCCAACAAAAGACGTTTGCAGACCTAGCAGATTAATACGGAGTTGGGGATGTGGTAAGGATCAGCCATCTTCAGCAGGCTAGATGAGACAGTGAGTAGAGGCCTCCATATGGAATAAGTAAGGGAATTGCCAAACACCAGTGAAATTCCGCTCAGGGAGCAGTGCGAGATCACAGCCCGCACAATAAATTACAGCCCGGGGCCTTTGATATTTCTCTTTTTGACCCTTCAGCCCAGCCATCTGGTGCCCAGAACAACCTGCTTTAAAGCACGGCTCCCTCTGCCATTAAAGCAACGCATGGCAGCATTAATTATGTGTTGAAAAAGCCTGTTTGTTTATCACACAAGAAAAGCAAGTCATTAATCCTGCTGTGAGTGAATGGACGTTGTGTGAGGAGGAATGATACGAGGAGGAGATCAGAAAGAAAAAGAATGACAAGGGTTCAGTGGTGGGATGAGCAGTGATGAAAACGAACATGCGCTTCCTGGAAATGTCATTGCGACTTCTGAATATTTTTTTTTTCACAGAACAGATTTAAAACATCACTGAATACGTAACAACTAGGAACAGTTACAAAACAATGACATGAATGACCCTAAAATGGGAGAAGTCATAACTCTTAATTTCAAAATACTGATGACCTTAAATTCACCCTTCCATATCCCAGAGCTTTAAATTGATTGTGCAAAAGCCTGAGAAGCAGAAAAATGAAGAAGAAATGAAGAGAAACAGCAGTGCTGATGCGTCGTCCCCTGAAAACAGAAAAAAGTCCAAAAGTGATTATTGCTTCACATGCCTTTTTTTGCAACATGATAGCCTGTTAAAAGGTCTGTGCTATAACTCAGGCTGTGAGGGCATTTTATGCATGTTGCTCAAGGGCTCAACCAGCAGCCCAACTCCGTTCCATAAAGTGACCAATAAATCCAGCGCCCATTTCCAGGGCTTGTTAATGGAGTCCAGCAAGGATGTGGAGATCCTTTCCCTTTTGATCGAGCCAGGCCGGTGTGCGCATTTTCACCATAAAACCATGAGTTGAGGAGGAGGGCCCGGGGGCGACATGGTCTAATGATGACATGTGAACACTTTTCCTGGATAAAAGTGGGCCCTGGACAAAGGATCTCCCTCCAAATGTTCAGCAAAATCACATCAATCGAGCCCGCAGTGTAGCATGTATGCTGAAAACATCTGGCATCCTTACAACTCATAAGGTTCTACTAGTAAAATATATGAATTTAAATTTAATCTAATGATCATGTATAAACTACTTGCAAACATCAAATATGCATAATAAACCAAGCTCTTATAGATGTTTCAAGATGCTTCTCAAAAGTGAGAGCAGGCATGAGCTCTCAATCCAGATTCTACAGCAGGGCACAGACAAAATGCAAACAAGTGAACATGCATGCTTAAACCTTAGTTTGCAAGAAGAGACTCTTGAAGTGAAAGCCACCGTTAAAGGCACCTCCTCCCAATACATGTTTCACTTAAACTCTCTTAATAGGAAACAATACAGTTCAGGGTATGTCTGAATTCTAGTTGGTTGTATAGTTGAACTTTAAAAAAATATTTTGGTGCATGTTGGTTCTCTGTGACAAAAGTAATTCCACAGCAATTACTAAGGAAAACACTCAGAATATCAGGTATTGTGTCAACACCTGCAGTCATATGCAAAAGGCTGGGTGCCCAAACGTGGATGCCCAAAAGTTTGGGTGGCCAAACTTTTGCACATGGAAAAAAATGAAACATAAAATGTAGCCTGTGCAAAAATTAAGGCACATTTAATATTTTATGTTTTATTTATTTCCCAATATGTCCAACTCGGCAAATAAATAGAAATTGTGCACTAAAAATTGCAGAAAATACCATATTTAAGTTGTTCCCATGGTTCTGGAGATGCAGTTGGCAGGGTTGCATTTTTATACTATGTTTCACAATAACACTTCAGTGTAAAAGGACATTACAATGCCCTTCTAATGTCCTATCAAAACAATAAGTGCTAATTAATTGGATCACTTCTTCTAGGGTCTGTATATGCTTTGCTTATTTAGATGTCTCCATATTAATAAATGAAATGCTTAATTCCCCTCACTATTGCTAAATAGAGTAGTAATGGGCAGCCAGTTGTTTAGTTACTATTGGCTTCATAAGACTTAATGAGGGCATTACAAGTGCATAATAATGTGCCTCTGTGCTGAAGTGGTACCACTTTTTTCAATGCATTGTCACATTACTGTGAAGTGGAAGGAAAAGGGGGAGGCTACTGCAGTTGTCTGTGATGATTTTGTCTTTTTTCTTTTTGTCAGCTGCCCTTTACATTGTTCACAATGAATGGACCATTATGAAACAGTCCACTACTTGGACTTCCCTTGCATCCACTGGGGAGTAGTAAACAACCACAGTGTGTGATTCTGATCTTCCAAAAATACTTTCTTTTGTTTATTTCAGTCCTCTGACACACATGTACAATGACAAGTGTATCCTACTGTATTTCCCTTGCCAGTAATAACTTGTATTGTGTTATCAGTTACTTCTTTCTCCAGGGTGTGTATGAAGGGGGCCTTTCCTCTTGATCTACCTGATCCAGCTTGGTTAGCAGTTTGATGGGGAAATGAGGCTGAGGGATATCTGATCACGACACCAAAGTCTGTCTCCATCACTCCTTCTTCCTCTACATTTTCCCCTCCTCCTTCATTGTGGAATGTTACCCCTCACCTGCATTGCCTTGCCTGCTATCTTCTCATTTTCAGTCTCAGTCTAAGGGTCCTCCTACAACTCTCTCAGTTTAATCTTGGATTGCCAAATCTTGGCACAAAACTGAAGATCATTCATTTTCTTTTTTCTCACTGCCTCTTCATGTTACATAGTCAAAGTAAAGCATGCTCTTATCTGGTTTAGAAAAACAGAGGCTTATTAATTCCAATGCAAAAAGACTACACTTTCTGTAAATGTGGTTTAACAATTTTTTTTGCTGATGTTTATAAAACCAAATAAGTTTCTCAAATTTTGCATTCAGATTATGTATATGCTACAGTGATATATGTACACGGACAAGAGACAAATTGAAAACAACCTAAAGTGTCTTAGTACGATTTTGGACCACCATGCGCTGCTACAACAGATTCAATGCATTTTTGGGTCTAAAGGGATTAAACACCATTTTTCCTAAAGAAATTCCCTCAGTTGGTGTTTTGGTATTGATGGTAGAGAGCACTGACTAACACATCGGCCCAAAACCTCCCTTAAATCTTCAATTAAGTTGAGATCTGGTGACTGCAAAGGTCATAGGGTATAATTTATAATTGAATCATTTTCACCCTCATCAAACCATTCAGTGATCCTATGGATGGAAGAGTCCATTCTCATCAGGAGAGATGAAGATGAACTCTAAAAGGTTCACCTTTGTAATAAGGGGTTTATGCACTGCAACCCTACTCCAAAATCTCTCTCCGTGTAGCTGTGAACAGACTGTTTTTGTTGATGCAGTCTGATCATGTCCTGGACATCCTTGACATTCTCACTTGAGGAACAGTTGCTCCTCTGGTTTTCCTGACATATCGAACTAATGGACAACCACTACAATTTCCACTATAGTGTCTTTCCTATAGATCTGAATGCAGATGTGACTTTAGTCTTTGTTCCTATTGTTAGTTCCTTTATTCCTATAACACTAGCCAGTTGAGCAGTGTTTTTGACTGACATTCCCGCCACCTGTGCTCCAATAATAACCCTTCACTGTAAATAATGAAGTCACCTTGCTATCTTGACTCAAAATGCCAAGAGCATGGCTGGATGTTAATTATTAAATAGACTGATGTAGTCCACTTTTCTAGAATACAGGGAACTATACAGGCCATTACCTCTAATTTTTCACCTGTCTGCATGTACAGTAGGACAACGAGGAGGTTAGTATTCCACAGTATTCCTTTGCATTATTCAGCCTTTGTGCTCTTAGCTTATCAGTCAGAGACTGGCTGATCTGTTTGGAACTAAGCCACTGTGGTATGAATCTGTAATGCATTGAGGTTCGAAAAAACATCACAAACAATCTCAGAACAAATGTTTGCTCTCTACACAATAACCCATGTCCCAAGCCTGCGGAAATGTGATTAGCAAAAGTCAACTAGTCAGCGACAAACAAATTCATGTCACCCTATTTTTGCACCAAACACTCTGTGCAAACCAGGACGGATGTTTACAGATGGAGTTCTGGAGATCCCCCTGGTTTGTGAGATGATATTAATGTGGGTTTGATTGGAAGGGCGTGGAGGTCTCACACAAGAATTTCTGGCATGAGTTTCCTGCAGCATCCTGGCTGGAATGTAGATATCCCAAGAATGAGACCGATCTCTTGCTATTGTTTAGTTAACCTTGCACCTCACTGCACTTTCCATCAAGTTTTACCCCACTGAGGGCTACAGTTACTACACTGGCTGCTGGACATTATTTATATCTGGTCATGCTTCTAATTTAAGATGAAAACCATAGAAGGATACATATATTAAAACAGATGTCTCCAGAATTACAGGCATTCTTGAAAAAGATGGCAAAAGCCATAAAAAAAGAGAAATATAACAATTCAGTTTCAATTCAATTCAATTTACAGACAAATAAGGGAAAAAAATGAAAAAATGGAGGAAAAAGAAAAAAGAGTAATTATGCTGCATATTATAGTTATATGCTTTTATAATTATTTCTATAATTATACATGTATAAAATGTAATTCAATTTTTGATTAATTGTGATTAAAAATAATGACAGTATGTAGTTTTCAGTGCTTCTTAGGGGCACTACATTTCTTTCACTTCATTAAGTTAAAAAATTTATTATATAATTCTGTACATATATAGTACTGTGAAAAAGTCTGCAAAAGTCTCAAAACTGCCATAATTGCTTTCAAGAGATATTTCTGAGTAGATTAAACACAGCTAGAAATGTTTTAAAAAGTTATAGAGAAAACAGAACTCCTAACAACCGTGCAAGACCTGGTAGGCTACCAAAACCGCCCGTCTCAGATAAACAGCACTACTTTGAAAAACTAAGACTCCCAAAAAGAGTGGAAGCTGTAATAAAAGTGGACATGCTAAACACTGAAAAATTATGTTATATTGTTATATTTAATTGGTGGGGTGTTTGTGTAATTGTCTGTTACATGTTTTCTGCTTTTTCCTGATGCTGAAAAATGAACTTGTACATAATGGCCCTTTTGACTGGAACTTATAGAAATAAATGGAGGGTGGTCTCTGACTTTTGCACTGTATTTCACATGTACAGTAAATATAGAGAAGAATTTGGATGTGTACTCATTTCAGCATTTTATCTGCTGCAAACTCACACAGCTCTTACATGGTTTATGCTCAGGTGATTTTGTAGAGTTACACAACAGAGTTGCACAATAAACAGAGTCATCCAATAAGCTGTGTCTATGATCTTGCTTCGTCATATCTACTGATTTGTCCTTCAGTTGCCAGAACCATGTGCGCGCAAGTGACTCCTCAGAAAATGTTTATTATAAACTTATACTGGAAGAGTATAGTGGAGGCTAAAGATTTCTGCAATTGGGACAACAAGGCAATTCTTTTGACTAGTCAACCTTAATCAAATTAAGAAACTAGAAGTAAACAGTGATGGAGGAAGTGTATGCATGAGGTATGAACAGTTATAACATTAGTAGTTTTCTATTGAAAAGTTCAGATCATAGTTCAAGTTCAAAGTTTGCTTTATTGACATGAAACGTTGACATTTGTATTGTCAAATACAGCAAACCAGAGAAAGAGAAACAAACCTCAACAAACCTGGTTTCCATTACACTGTGTTTGTCATACTGTTACAGCAAATCAGTTCACTTCAGCGTGTGAATAAGTGTACATAGCTGTGGTTGACGCAGAGTACATTTTTTCAGTATTATTTCACTAGAGTATGGCTGACTGCCTGTTGTTCCAGCTCAGGGTGGCCTCAAGCAATAGGCTGATGAGGTTTGGATGTCTCTGGTTGGCAGGCGTTGCTGGGGCAAGCCTATTCTTGGTCGCTCTGCTTTTGTGGGAGAGTTTTTTAGTGGGATTAGCTCCTCAAATATACGAAACGTGACAGCTATGAGTTTAGCACTTAATTGAGGCAGGCTTGGCTGGATTCTGTATTGAGAGTCAATCAGAAGAAAATAATTAGATTAGTATCGTTTTAAAAGAAAGCCAGAACATGAGAGCTGTAGCGTTAAAAAGAGCGCTAATAAGGATGTCATACGGAACCAGCCTTGGCACTGAACCTCCTTTGGCATTGTGAGTTAAAACCTACTAGAAAAAAACTTTAAAGTAATGGCTCAGCGGCAATTTTCCACTTTTCCCAGATACAGTCAATCAGCCAAGACATGTTTGGTGTCCAACTATGTTGCTAACAAAAGCTAGAAGTCAATAGTCACCCAAATCTTTTCTGTAAATACGTCCCCAAAATTTCTCTCAACCCACTCAAACTGCATCCAGGTCTTCATTAATGTTGCGCAGAGTTATTGATGTGGTGTAGATACAGTTTGACTTACTGAACAGACATCGGTGTTGTGCTGAATTCTGCCTACTCCGCAGAATTTGGCTCCCCTTCATGTCCATGATCATCACGTGGTCATATGGATGCTAGATTAGATTCACAATTCCTCACATTTCTTTTTACAAACATATATCATCAATTAGAAAAATCAAGATTAAAAGTTATTTCTAAAAAGAAATAATAGAAATCGTGAATGTAATCCATGGCATCTGTATGCCTGGATGACATGCGGTCAGATACACCCTGAGGTTTTGTTCATTTTTATAGTTTACAGTAAGCTACACTGTGTCCGAAAGAAAATTGACAATTTAATCAAAAGCTGTATACAGTTTGAACGGATTAAAGAAGCTGGCTTTTTACTGAAAAGATTTGGGTGACTATTGACTTCCAGTGTTTGTTTCAGATGTTAGCCTTATGGCTCCTGTTTAAAACTAAAAAAGCAGTTTGGACACCAAGCATGTCTTGGCTAATCAACTACATCTGGGGTAAATGGGAAATTGTTTACATGGGGGTTTTTCAGAAAACACTCTTTTAAGTTTAAATAAAGTTAAGTTTCATTAAAAGATTTGTGAAATGTATCAATCCGCACTCAGAATTTTGTTCTAGATACGGACTCAGTAAATTAGCACCAAACATCCGTACACGCTGATTTTATGTGAACTTGAATGACACAAAGCATGACAGATAGACACTGTTGCAGCACAGAAGGGAGAGTGTGACATTCTATGAAATGGTTGAATACCACATAGTTTGCCGTTTGTCACAGTTATGCGAAGCACCATAGGCTATGGGTGATACCTTTTCTGTTCACCTACTTTCCCAAGCATTCCAGATGCCAAGTTTCTCAGTCCTCTAAAATCAATGCAGCTTCACTCTGGAACTGAGTGAAACAAATTGTACATTACTATTTAAAATGTGACAGTACTATCAAGTAATCATCATCATGTTTACCCGCCCTCTGCTATTTCTGTTCCTCAAGTACTCTTGTCTGACCAGAAGAGCTTTTAGCAAAGGCATTTAAGTACGGAAAAAAATCTACAACATGTGCACAGGAGATGTAATCAGTGTACTTCATTGAAAAGTTCACTTTAAGGGAAAAGGCTATCTAAAAGAGCTACATTCTACATGATTTTTTTTTTTTCTGAGACCCACTTATGATGTTTATGCTTATGATGTTTATCTGGGCTTTTGTACTAAGAACAGTTCATTTTTACACAACCATTTTCCAACCTCTCATTATTATCCCTTAGAGATTGAAATAAACCAGACTGTTTTTATTACTGTGCCTTTAAGACTGATATAATTAAAGGACGTTTGTTCTGACTGGCTGCTCTGTATTGTATTGTGCCTCATTCACAAGGTTGTAACAGTCTTTATAACTTCCATGAAGGGGCAGAGCTGAACTGCTGCATGGGCAGATGTATATAAAAGGCAATTAATTGGTTTTTTGTGACATCACTAAAAAAATACTTCAAAACAAGCTGTTTTTGCAGCTTAGTTTGGATGCACTGTAACATTTACAAGTGTAGAATCACTCATCATATGAGCAAGTGCTACTAAGTGTTTCAATTACCAGCTTTGCAGTAGAAATTCAGTTGTTTTAAACTAGACCCCAGATATAAACCACAAAAAGGTCTATTCACAATAAGTATTTTGGCAGCAATGAGAAGTTATGACAAATGTAATGCTGTTAAATAATAAACTACCTCTGTCTGTTTATAGTCATTTCTTGTCACAAAATTACTATGAATAACTATTTGATCATGGCTTGTTGTATGCGAGCCATTTGGGATATTATTTTTATATATACAGTAGAGTCTAAAAAGGTAGGATTTTTGGAAAATTTACATGAATTTCAGAATTTCAGAAAAGCCTCTGATGAACAGATCAAATCCACCTGAGAGTTTCCTGACCACAAGCTTCAATGGATGAAATAAAAACAAAAAACAAGAAAGAACCAAACAAAAAAAAGTTGCCCTTTTTGTACAAAGGCCCTAAAGGGGAATTCAACTGATTTCTCTAAATTTTAAATGGCTAAAGTGTAAAGTCATTCAGATTGATCTGATCCCTCACAGATAGCCGTTACATGACAGGGTTATGAATACACTGCCTGGTGCTTAAGACATTGTTTTCTGATGGTTTTGAGAAAAGGATAAAAATTATTTTATGATGGAAAGATACACGCAGGGCATTGTGAGACAAAAAATCTTTCCTAAAAAAAAGTCATTCTGTTCAGATTTAAAACTATTTATCCATCATCTACATTAAATCACATTAAGATGTGTAGGTTCACTGGTTGTTTTGGACAGTAAATAAAGTGGCTAGATTTATATTTGTACACATCTCAACATCGGGTTCCTGTCACATCTCAACCAAATCTCAACAGACATCTCAACCTCAGGTTCCTGTTTACAGTATTATGCAGATATTTACATGTAACTATGCAGATGTTTTGAAACATTTGCCAGATTTGATCATTTGTCGAATCAGCGACACAAAATTGCTTAAACTACACACTTAAAAAGATGGTTCTTCAAGAGTTTTTTTTAGTAAAGAAAATGGTTCTATATAGAACCATGAACACTCAAAGAGCCTTTTGCATGACTAAAGGGTTCTTTGTATCATCAAATGGTTCTTTAGATTGATGGAGAATGTGTTGTATATGGTTCTATACAGAGCCTTTTTTTTGAAAAGGGTTCTCCTATGGTCACAAGCCTAACATCATAACAATAGCAGAGCCCTTTTTGGTGCTATATAGCACCCTTTTCAAAAAGGTTCTATATAGAGCCATCTATAGTACATTCTCCATCAATCTGAAGAACCATTTCACGATACAAAGAGCCCTTTAGTCATGCAAATTCATGGTTCTATATAGAACCATTTTCTTCGCTAAAGAACGCTTGAAGAACCACATTTTTAAGTGTGTAGAAACTAGTGACCTGGAAGTGACCTAGAGCAGGATTTTGAATATTTATTCTACATTTCACTTGTTATGACTTTTCTTTGTTTTATTTGTAATTCAAAAACTCTCTGTTGTTTATTTGCAGATTTAAGCGAAGAACAAAATCCCAGATTTTCGATGCAGTCTCAGATTTTTGGACAGCACTGAAAGTTCACTCTTAATGTTATACAGCTTCATCTATTATTATCATCTCATCATAATATTATTATTACTATACCTATGTTATAATTTACAGCTTCCTCCGTGTGGTTTGATAACTATAGAAATTTTGCATCATGTTAAAATAATTTCAAACCTGCAACAAAATGATTTATTTTTTACTGTTGAAAACAGTGATTCCAGACTTCTGAATGAAAGTGTATGGTCATATGATTTTATGAGGCCTTTAGTGATGATGTTTCATGAACATGAGAATGGCTCTGCCCACCACTCTCACAAATGAATCATAAAATGGCCACACTGATTCACAGACGACCCAGACTCAGGATCTGCACAAACTATACACAAAACCACCCCCACACACACTGACAGGAAAGCGCTCTGGTCTCGTACACAGTCCCACATAAACACTCAGACACACAAGCGCTCATGCAGTTGCGTGCTGCATGTAAACACACCAACCACGCTGACGCTTTACACTCACAGTTGTACAGTTTTTCTTCATTTCACTGCTGGAGGTGGACAGTGGATGGTGGCGCATGAGGCGTGTCTGCATGAACACTAGATGGGATGAAGAGGAAGTCGTAAAAAGGGGCTAAAAGTCTGCTTTACGATTTAATGTGACAACCAGAGTACACAAGCCACTCATTAGGGAAAGCCCCTGCTGTGCCGGGACTATTTGGGCCAACGCGACAGACGTGTGTGGAGAGGGTCAGTGCTTTCCCATGTCCAGCAGCAGGCTAAGCATGAGAAGGTGAAGGGGCGTATACCTTTCGCTGATGTTCCAAGACAGACATAAGTAAGACGACTGTGAATAATATGTTAATTGTTCAAATAAAATTGAAGAAACAATTCATCAGTGAAGGCCTCCAGCCTGTATGTTAGCAGAGTCAGTTACTGTCAGCAGTACAAAATGGTATTCAACCTGTACTGTTTCCTGCTTTGTCTGTGGGGCTGCAGTATGAGAAGAGTGAGAAAATAGAAAGCTATTCTCCTTTTAAAAATGAATGCATTACATTACAAGTTATTTAAACTCGGAGCACAGGTGTAGCAGAGCCAATACAGGAATCAGGGATTGAAAAAAAAAAAAAACTGATTGTAAAAGCATATCAATTCCTAAAAAAAATGAATAGTTAATCATAGTAAATTTAATAGTAAAAAATCAAATCAGAGTAAACCGTTAAAATTGCAAGAATAAAAACAGATCAAATTGGATAAAATAATATAAAAAATAAGATAATAAAATATATATAAAAGTATAGAAAATGTGAATTTACAGTAACAGTAACTTAAAGGTAAATGTTGATAATAAAATAAATAAAAAGAATAATAAATGTAAAACAATAACTAAAACATGTTGTCTATTACATCAAGTGTATACATTACCAGTCAAACGTGTGTATGTTTTTAGAAACGTCATTCTAAAACTGATAAAACAGTAAACTAAAAATAAGGAGTAGGTGTGTCTAAACGTACGAGTGGTAGAGTATATTTACATTTTATAAAGCCATCTACATGAAATAACACGACAATATTATAGTAAATGAGATAAATGTCATATAATAAATGTCAAAGGAAAAAAAGAGTTTAGATGTATCTGTACTGAGTATGTTATATTTTGAAAAATATTTTTCAGAATACTGTTCATTTTCACATTTTTAGGAGAATACCATTAGAATATACACCCAATAAATAAATAAAAAATCTTTAAAAGAGCTTTAAATGAAACATTAACACTTGTCTATTAACTGTGCACTGAATAAAGTAATTAAGCTTGTTAGACGGACTCTCAAGAGAAACTCAGCAAACTGCTTCTTCACAAACTTTGAAGTTGCTGCTGAAGCCTGAGTAGACTGATAAACCAAAGTGATGCACCAGGTATTTATCTCAGTGTTATGGGGTCTTTTTTAAGAGCTGACTGAGCTGGACAGTCTCTTTAATAGTGGACATGTTCCTGAGGGATGACTTAGTGTATTGGACTTACATATGTTTTGTGGCATGTTGACAAGTTTGGTAAGAAAGTCAGTGACTATGACTCTTGCCCATTTGGAAACAACTGGAGCTTCACAAGCAACTGCAGAGCATTTATTCACACTTTATGTGAATGAACAAGTTTTACATGCATCTAATATAATACACAGTTCACAGCTTTTGACTGTGACACTAAATGTTTAGTACCACTGAAAGGAATAAGTGGTCAAAAAAGTGCCCACACAAATGATAAGAGGCAAGTAGTTTGTCTCTGTCTCTCTCCCTCTCTCTCTGGCCACTCCTGCACCATATGGAGTCTATCAGGAGCCAGAGGAGTGGGGAGTTCTGTAGATAATAGGATGTTTATCCTGTGTTTGTGCACACTGCAGCCCAGCTGTCATCTGATAGATGGCTGAGCGATTGTCAGAAGAAATACCTCACAGTAGACATGAAAGTCATCCACAGCTTTGAACAATATGCACTTCCTCTTCTGATGCTTTCCCCCTCCCCAGCGTCCTCCAACATGGTGGGCTTTTTTTGCAGTGTGTGTGGGGTCTTTGTGAAAGCCCTCACTCTCTTTTTCCCTTTCTTGCTCTCTCTCTCTATCTCTCTCTGCTTGGCTTTTCTCCTCTCTAAGCAGTGGCCCACAGGCTAGCAGTGCCCGAGGCTAAATTAGTCACACTCCGATGAGACATAGCTGAACAATTGAGAAGGAGGGATTGGCTTCCTCAGGATTCTGGGGCTAGTCTTGACATGCTCAAGCAACCCTTTGAATCACACATCTTTTCAACTCTTAGAATGGAGTGTCAAGCCCCTTCACGTCCTTCAGATAGCCACCGCTGAGGGCAGCACATCACAACACAATGGCGTAGTGGATAATGGCTCAAGTTCCTGCTTTAAATTTTGGTGGGGCATCAGGAAATATCAATATACTAGCAGTGGGCTTGGGTAGTGGCTCAATATGTTTCTCCTTACCACTGTCCTTGAGAGAGATAAATACACCCAAGTGGCTTCAAGTGGTCTGGACAGAACAGATTTGAAAAACAGAAGTGATTGAACATGAATATGGTACTGTACAAGTGTCAGAGCCTGTTCTTTATTTAAAGACTTGTTTTCAGTTTTCAAAGAAATTTGCAGGGATATTGTTTCACATCTCCAAAGTTCAGTCTTGGAAGTTGGTTGTATTTTCTGCTTCTCACCATCCAAGTAATCCTCAACACATTCAATGAGGTCTAGACTCTGGGGTGGTAAGTCCATTGTTCTGAGAACACCAGCAGCTGCTTTTGTTAGATTTACAAGTTTTATTCATACTTTTCTACCATTCCATTTTCTAGGTAAGCGCTTCTTGACAAACTCATAGTGTTGAGTTGTCTTCTCACAGTGGAAGGATGGACAAACACTTGTGGAATTTTTCAGATCTTGAGCAAGAGTGGAGCTTGATTTTCTCGTCTCTCTGAAAGACGAAAGCTTTATGAAACAACTGAAATTTGGGAGGAGGACCAGGCGTGAAACCATTCCTCCTTCCAATCTAACGCCCTATTAATTTCCATCCCAATCATCCGTTTCTTGTGACGAAGTTACACAATCCCACCACCACCCCCCCATCTCCTCCCTGTTCCTCAGTCCAGACTTAAAAAGGAGGGGTCTGGCCTTCTAGCTCCAGGCAGAAGCCACCAAGAACCCCAGCCCAAGTTCTCCGAGTTCTCCCCCCTCCCACATACTACCACCATATGATGAGGGCACGGTCCAAACTCGCAAAGCATTGATTACTTATGATGATGACAATTTTGGTGGTCTATCACATCTTGGGCGATCTCAGGGTTTAGAAATTCCTTTTTTTCCCCTACTTATTTTCCTTTGACTTTCCTGTTTCATATGCAATTGTATATCTAGTGATATTATTCCAATCATATAAACTTTACTGCGCACTTTAAAAAAGTAACATTGCCATTACTGTTCTGAGTATTTATTAGTTTATGTAAAACAATTGAGTAAATATTCCATACTTAAAGCTACTGACGTACTTGTAATTTCATGTTTTCAATAGAGAACAGATTTCTTACAGCTGTCCTCAGCTCTTTTGTCGTAACTCCCACCACTGGCCTTTATGCACAAGTTGTAGCTTGTAGTCAGTGCCAACAGTCAATCGAGTCAACTGAATGAGAGGTAAATGAGTCATTCATATATGACCCTACCCTTTTATTTAACAAGCTTACTGTGGATGGCCTGAGGTAGAGCAGCGTTATGAGTCAGCTTCTTCCAGGTTGGCTTTTGGATTTGCGTCAGTGAAAGTAAAACCTGCCAAGCGGCAATATTCACCGTTTATTACATTAATGTCGCTATTCTGATAAACAACTGCTGTTATCTCGTTGCTATGAACACTGTCCAGTTAGCAAACATCACCGCGAATGCACCACCACCTTATATACACCCAGTGAATGAAGGAAGTGTTACTTCTTCTATTTCACCTTTCCTGCTACAGCTGCTTGTAGTTATCACCAACAGTGTTCGATATGCTTGATATGAATAATTGATAAACTAACAAAGATACTTCTGTTTACGTTTTGATCTCTCACTGGCATGATTCCCGAAAAGCATTCAGCCAAACATGAAGTAGGTCAGCATGTAAAAAACAGACCTTAACATGGCTTATCTATGTTGAAATGAATGGCTCAGTAACTAAATATCAGCACAGCCAAAAGTAGTGCAACATAATACAATGTTAATACAAAGACTTCCAGAAAGAAAGTTACAAGCCTCCTCTCGTAAGAGTTTTCGCCTTTCACCAAAGATGACCTGGTTTACTTGTTCAACTGCAAAAGACAAACTGGAAAAGTTACACAATGGTGAAAAAAAGGGATACCTTTTATTGAACATAGAAAAACAACGGCGCATAATAAATAGAGAGATTTGTACAAACAACGATGTGAGTAGGTCTGATTTTCTTTTGCACAGCAGCTAAACAAAAAGGCAGCTCCAAAGCTTGGCCATTCCGC